>CAUYON010068483.1:0-12718 GCA_963573935.1 Arctocebus calabarensis
GGTTATGGTCTGGGACTATAGCCAATTTCTGGAGTTTTCTTTGAATGTCTGGGGCCATTTGAGGGATAAATTTGTCTTTTACAATAATCTGACCCTCTATGGAGTCAGGTGTCAATTGGGTGTGTTTTCTCATTGCCTCCCGAAGCCACCCTCTCTCTTTTTTGTTATTATTAAATCGTAGCTGCGTACATTAGTGCAATCAAGGGGTACAATGTGCAGGTTTCACACACAATCTGAGATGTTTTCTTCAAACTGTTTAACATAGCCTTCATGGCATTTTCTTAGTTATTGTATGAAGACATTTGCATACTGCATTTAGTAAGTTCCAATCAAGATCTTGCCCAGAATTTCTCTATAGCAATTATTGAAGAAGACTATTTATTTCCTCTGGGGTTGATAAACTGGTAGACTCTGAGTCTTGAACTGCTAACATTTTTCCACCAGAAGGAGAACTCCTCATTGAAAGAAGAGAATTCTCTGATGACATCTTATTAGTTGAGCCCAGGCTCGCCCATTGTTTATATGAAACAATAAATCTTCCCATTGTTGTTTGGTAACCAAGTTTGAATTGGATTTCTGTCTTCTTTCCCAACCAAAAGAATTTTGACAAGCAAAAGACTTTAACTATAGCGCTTGTGCGCAAAATGAATACATTCTATAACTGTACTATGTCCTTTTATATAATTGATAAAAGCAAATTAAGTAGACTGCTTTCTATGGAAACTGCCATTTGTTGACAGAGGCTATGAATCACAGAAAGACATTTCCAGTCATTTGTCATTCTCCATAGTCAGCTTTGAAAATGATTTCTTTTCATTCTCAATGTTTGATTAATTGCTATCTGTACAGATCCACTAATTCTGATTTAGATTTAATAGGAGCTGTCTCAAAGAGCCAGATTTTGGTAAGAGAATTGGAAGTACTTCCATACATCATGACCTGTATGTATATAAATATAGTCCCCTCCTACTCCCATTTTGATGTTTGGATGTTTGGCCCCTTCAGATCCATCACTGAAACTTAATTCCCATCGTTGAATGTGGGGCCTGATGGCAGCTGTCCGAGGCATGAGGATGGATCCCTCACAAATGGCTTGGTGCCTTCCCCTTGATGAGTGAGTTCTCACTTTATTAATTTGTGTTAAGAACTGATTATTTAAAGGAGCCTAGCACCACCGCCTGTCTCTCTCTCTTGCCCCGTCTCTCACCATGGGACATGCCTGCTTCCCCTTCCACTTTGGAAACTCCCTGAAGCCCTCACCAGAAGCAAACGCAGACATGATGCCTCTTGTACAGCCTGCAGAATTCTGAGCCAAATAAATCTCTTTTCTTTATAAATTACCCACCCTCAGGCATGGGTTATAGCAACACAAAATAGATTAATGCACATTTTATAAAAAATTACATTCATAAAATTCTAAATTTGAGTCCAAGTCACGCTGCACTTAAATTAAGAAGCATGACAAAACTTTAGTTAGAACTAAATCAGATTGGCAGAGATTCTGCAGTCTTAATAAATATGCTTTACATGGCTTTATTACAGTTATAGCCATATAAATTATATCATTTAATCTTAGAATTCATGGGAATTAACTACTGTAAGAGCCATAATAACTTTAATTCAGAGGGATCCCAGAGTGGATAAATGAAGCAATATTAAGAAAAGCTATCACCAAAGTGACTATTGGTAGAAAACCAACTGGAGAACAAAGTTAACATGAACCTTCTAGATTTTCAAAGGAATTTTTTAGTGTTTTTGTTGTTTGTTGGGGTTGAGGTTGAGGGAATTGTCTGCTTTGTTTTTCAGGGTTTTTTGAGACATGTATTATGATCTTAATGGCTATGGCTTTTGCACTGCCTAGAACAGTATCAGGTTTATGGTCAGCACTCAAGAAAGGTTTGTTGAATGAATGAGTATTCTATAATAGATACAAATCTTTGGTGCAACAAGATTTTTTCTGTAAATGCTACGGGTATAAAAAGTAATCATTGTGATGGGCGGTGCCTGTGGCTCATTGAGTAGGTCACCAGCCCCATATACTAAAGGTGGTGGGTTCAAACATGGCCCCGGTCAAACTGCAACAAAACAGAAAAATAGCTGGGCATTGTGGCGGGCGTCTGTAGTCCCAGCTAATTGGGAGGCTGAGGCAAGGGACTCGCCTAAGCCCAGAAGTTGGAGGTTGCTGTGAGCTGTGTGACACCACGGCACTCTACCGAGGGCGATAAAGTCTCTACAAAAAAAAAAAAAAAGTCATCATTGTGGACTACGCCAGAAGGAAATTTCACATGTCCTTTTTTTCAAGCTTCTTCATCCTAATATTAAAGACACTAAGATCAGAAAAAGGTAAGGTGAGTACTCAAAACAGAGATAGGAGTACACATGTCCTTTTTTTCAAGCTTCTTCATCCTAATATTAAAGACACTAAGATCAGAAAAAGGTAAGGTGAGTACTCAAAACAGAGATAGGAGTAGTAAATCACTTGAACTTTTATCAAAAACCCACTACTTGATAAATGTTTGGTACTGTTGCAGGTAACAGGGTTACAGCAAGGCATAAAGGCAGACAAGGTCTGGGCCTTCAAGGAACTTACATGCCAGTCAGAAAAGATGCTAAACATAAATGAATAAACAAGATAATTTCAGATCTTGAATTTGTCATTAATAAATGATGTTATTAAAGAAGAAATAAAGAAAAAAATGATGTTATTAAAATGGAATATGAGGGTGGATAATGATGGACGGTGGGGAGAAACACAACTGATTTAGCTAGATTATTCAACACAGGATTCTCCAAGGACTCTCAGATAAGCTGAGCCCTGAATGATGAAGAAGACAGCCATGGAGGAAAAGTATTCAAAGTGCAAGTGCAAAAATCCCAAGATGGGTACAAGCTTGCTGTATTTGATAAAAAGCAAAACAGCTACAGTGTTTCAGTTGGAATGAAGCGGGGAGAAAACATCACACCTGTTGAGCCCTGTGTATCAGAGTGTGATGAGACACCATTTAAAAGGGTTTAAGGGGAGGAGTCGTATGCAGTTCATCCTTGAAAACATGTTTGAACTGTGTGCATCCACTTAACATGTGGATTCTTCGGCCTCTGCCTCTGCCACTGCTAAGACAGCCCGACCAAGTCCTCTTCTTTTTTTTCTCTTCCTCAGCATACTCAGCATGAAGATGATGAGGATGAAGATCTTTGTGATGATCCACTTCTACTTACTGAATGGTAAATATATTTTCTTTTCCTTAGGATTTTCTTAATAACATTTTCTTTTCTCTAGCTTACTCTTTTTTCAAGAATACAGTGTATAGGGAGCAAAATGGAAGACTAGAGACATCTCTTTACCAGCCACTTGCAGTGAGACAGGGGAGAGAGGACTTCAGCCACCTCTGTCTGTGGGATCCTACCCAGAAATAGCACTCTGAGGACACAGTGCAGCAGTAGGGGACTCTCAGAGCCACCAAGAGGATCAGGAGCTGAGGAAGACAGGCATGGAAGGCAAGTACCTGGGTATAAGCAGAGACCAGCTGGCCCTTCTACAGAAACAGAAAAGGGCTGTCCTGCAGGTTTTTGTTTTGGGACTGGGGTGCTCACTAGAGCTGCCTTGGAAGGGCTTAAGTGAGTGAGCAAACTCAAACAGCATTAGGCAGCCAGGACTGAATACTGGGCTGGGTGGAACTCCCACTGACTTGGCTAATAGCAGATGCCACTATTGTGGGAAGGTACCTGGGAGGAGCAGTCTGCAGAGTCCTATTGTATGGCAGGCTCTGGTGTGCCTGCTGAGCTCAGGCAGCCATCCTTGGGGTGAGTTGAATGGTTCCCACACCCTCAGGAAGGCCACTTTGATTTCAGAGGACACTGTTTGGAAGGTCAAGATGTGCCTCCTAAGAAATCTGGCAAGATTTTCAGGATCCAAATCTCATGGGGACTGAATGCTGACAAAGCAGCCAGGCCCAAATAGATGGCAAATAAGTCAGGATGACAGGACTGGGTCACCTCAGCAACTAGATAGTGGCTTCTGGCCCCCATCTTATATTGCAAAACCAGCGTGCATAGTCTCCCTATCCTCAGATCACAGTTCTACCTAGTGTCTAGGCAATATATTACAATATATATACACACAGACATATATACTTTTTTCTTTTGTTGCTTCTTTAGGTATTTTGGGGTGTGTGTCTTTTTGTTGTTGTTGTTGTCTTTGTTTTGTTCAGGTTGGTTGTATCTTTATTTCTCCATTTTTGCTTTCTTCAATATCAAGGCCTCTTCCATTTTTGTTACAGTTTTTCAAATCTTTTTATTCTTTCTTTCTTTTTTATTTTTATTTTTTTTTTGTAGAGACAGAGTCTCACTTTATCGCCCTGGGTAGACTGCCGTGGCGTCACACTGCCCACAGCAACCTCCAGCTCTTGGGCTTAAGCGATTCTCTTGCCTCAGCCTCCCTAGTAGCTGGGACTACAGGCACCCGCCACAGTGCCCGGCTTTTTTTTTGTTTTGCAGTTCGGCCGAGGCTGGGCTTGAACCCGCCACCTTCGGTATATGGGGCCAGCGCCCTGCTTGCTGAACCACAGGAGCCGCCCTTTCTTTCTTTTTTATTTCTCTCCTTTTTTCTATCTTTTGGTAGAGATTTTTCTACTGTTCTCATCTTTCTTACATAAATTTCTCACACAACTAAGCTCTCCCCTTTTTTTCTTTTTCTTATATAATTGCATTTTTAATTTTCTTTATTTTTTTTTCCTTTTCTCTGAGGGCTTGGGAGTCATGGCATTGGTTTCAATGGGGGAATCATAGCATTAGTCTGGCTCAAGTAGGCTATGAGCTTCTGGTCTAGAGTATCCTTCTACCTTTGGCCTTTGGAAAGACAATATTGGTTGGTATGGAGTGCCACTGCAACATAATGTTGTTGTTGTTGTTTTCTACATTTGGTGGAAGTGGGATCTTGCTTTTGACCAGGATGGTAAGGCGCTCTTGACTTTGAAGGACCCACTCAACCCATTCCCCCTAAAGTCCTAGAATGGGACTTTGTGGGTCAAAGCACCCTGCTGAACAATACCATTTCTTCTGTCTCACTCTTTCTCTCTTTTGGTCTTTCTTCTCTCCTTTAATTCAATTCTTTCCTTTCACCCCCTTTTTTTCTTTACCTTTTTCTTTCCTTTCTCCCTTCTTGCTTTTTGTGCTTCTCTTCCTTTTGGCCTTATATCAAAATTCCACTATAACACCTGAGCTCAGACACAGATAATTTAAAGTGAAGGAGGTAGTAAGAGGAGAAAGTAGTGGGAGGAAGTGAATAAGAAGAAAACACACATTAAGAAGAGCAAGAGAAAAAAATTGGTAACAGGAAAAAAGAGAACAGAGGATTCTGAGGTAAGGCAGGATGAGGTAACTACTACATAGGATTCCACCTATACAGATATAATGGAAATGAAAGAAAGGAAATTTAAAATATGGATGGCAAAAACAATAAAGGGAAATGACAAGAAAGTGGAAAATAATCAAAAAGTAATCCAAAAACAGGACCAAAAAATGAATGAAAGTTATGAAGAATGTAGAAAGAATATAGTTGAGCTTGAGAAGTTGAAGGAATCAATCAGAAAACTTAAAGATGCAGTAAAAAGTATCAATTAATAGATTAGACCATGGAGAAGAATCTCAGAGCTAGAGGATAAATCTCTTGAGCTAACCCAGGCAGTTAAAGAGGCAAAAGAGAAGAGAGAAAGCAGAGCATTTACTCAGATAATCGTAGCATTCAAACATATTAATTATAGGTATCCCTGAAGGGAAAAAAGAATATGCCAAAGGTATGAAAGCCCTACTGGAAGATATCATAAATGAAAATTTCCCAAGTTTCACTAAAGATTCTGAACCATTCATGTTAGGGGGATATTGAACTGCAGTTCATCTCAACCCAAACAGCATCTCCAAGACACATTATAATGAACCTGTCTAAAGTCAAGACAAAAGAGAAAATTCTGCAAGCAGGCAGCAGAAAGCACCAATTGACCTATAGAGTATGATCTATCAGGGTGACAGTGGACTTTTCAGCTGAAACTTTCCAAGCAAGAAGATAAACGTCATCTTACTTTAACCTTCTTAAACTAAACAATTTCAACCCTTAATTCTGTATCCTGCTAAATTAAGCTTCAAAATCAATGGCAAATGCCTGGTGCAGTGGCTCATACCTGTAATCCTAGGACTCTGGGAGACTGAGGTGGATGGATTGCCTAAGTTCAGGAATTTGAGACCAGCTTGACTAAGAGCAAGACCCCATCTCTAAAGAATAGCTGGGCATTGTGGCAAGCGCCTGTAGTTCCAGCTACTTGGGGGGCGGAGGCAAGAGGATCTCTGGAGCCTACGAGTCTGAGGTTGCTGTGAAGTATGATGCCATGGCACTCTACCCAGGATGGCAAAATAAGACTCTATCTCAAAAAAAAAAAATTGATGGAGAAATCAAATCTTTTACTGATATATAAACATTTAGAAAATTCACCAAAATGAGACCAGCTTTACAGGAAATACTTAGACCTATTTTATACACTGACCATCACAATGGACCACCAGAGAAGTAAACACACAAAAACTAAAGGACAAAACCTAGCTTCCACAGTGGTGCAAAGGATAAAACTAAGCAACAGACTTTCACAAAATAAGACAAATAGAACTCCGCCACACTTATCAATTATCTCAATAAATGTAAATGGATTGAATTCCCCCTAAAAGAGATACAGGCTGGACAATTAGATAAAAAAGCATAAGCCATCTCTATGATATCTTTAGGAAACACAGCTAACCTTGAAAGAGAAAAGAAAACTCAGTGGATTGAAAAACAGTATTTCAGGCGAATGGAAATCAGAAGAAAAGAGGGGTCTCAATCTTACTTTCAGATACAAGTGGTTTTAAAGCAATTAAGTTAAGAAAGACGAAGATGGGCAGTTCACACTGGTCAAGGGAATAATACAACAAGAGGACATTTCAATTCTAAATATTTACATACTCAACTTAAATGCTCCCAGCTTTATGAAGCAGACCTTAATTGTTATTTCCTATAACACAGTAATAGCTGGGGACTTTAACACCCCTCTGACAGAACTGGACAGACCTTCTAAACAGAAACTAAACAAAGATACAAGGGACTTAAATGCAACCCTAGAAAAATTGGGCCTAATGGACATTTACAGAACACACCATCCCAAAGTGAAAGAATATATGTTCTTCTCATCAGCCCATGGAACATGCTTGAAAATAGATCATATCCTAGGATACAAATTAAACTTCAACAAAATTAAAAGAATGGAAATTACACCTTGTATCTTTTCAAACAACAAGGCAATAAACGTGGAACTCAACACCAATGAAAATGTTCACCCACACACAAAGACATGAAAATTAAACAACCTTATGTTGTTTAAGTTGAATGACAGTTGGGTCAAGGAAGAGATAAAGGAGGAAATTATTAAATTCCTTGAACATAACAATAATGAAGCTACCAGCTACCAAAACATTTGGAATACTGCAATAGCAGTCCTAAGAGGGAAATTTATTGCTTTAGATGCCTACATCCAAAAAACGGAAAGAGAACACAATAATCTAATGAATCATCTTAAGAAAATGGGAAAGAAGGAGCAATACAATTCCAAAACTAGCAGAAGAAAAGAAGTAACCAAAATTAAATCAGAAATAAATAAAATTAAAAGAATCATTAAGAAAAGTAATGAAACAAAAAGATGATTCTTCAAAAAGATAAATAAAATTGATAAACCTTTGGCCAGATTTACTAGAAACAGAAAATTAAAATCTCTAATAACCTCATAGAAAAGAAAAAGGGGAAATAACAACAGATACCACAGAGATACAAGAGATTATCTGACTACTACAAAAAAATCTTTACCAAAAAATTTGACAATAGGGAGGAAATGGACCAATACCTGGAATCACACCATCTCCCTAGCTTAACGAGGAAGAAATTGATATCTTGAATAGACCAATATCAAGCATTAAGATTAAAGAAATAATAAGAAAGCTTCCAAAGCACAAAAAGCCCTGGATCAGATGGCTTCACACCAGAATGCTATCAAACCTTCAAAGAAGAGCTTGTATCTACACTGCAGAACCTATTCCAAAACATTGAGAAGGAAAGAATCTTTTCCAACACATTCTATGAACTATACATCACCCTGATTGCAAAACCAGGAAAGGATCCAACTAAAAAGGAGAACAACAGACCAGTTTCACTAATGAATATGGATGTAAGAATACTCAATAAAATCTCAGCTAATAGATTATAGCTACACATTAAAAAATTATACATCATGATCAAGTAGGCTTCATACAATGAATGTAAGGCTGGTTTAACATCCACAAATCCATAAATGTAACTCACTATATCAAGAGAAGTAAAAACAAAGACTGCATGATCCTCTCAATAGATGCATAAAAAGCATTTGATAAAATTCAGCATCATTTTCTAACAAGAACACTTAAGAATATAGGCATAGGTGGCACATTCCTTAAACAGATTAAAGCCATCTGTGACAAACCCACAACTAATATCATACTGAATGGAGTAAAACTGAAAGGTTTTCAATTTAGAACTGGAACTAGACAGGATATCCTCTATTGCCACTACTATTCAACATAGTTCTGGAAGTTCTAGCCAATGCAATGAGGCAAAAAAGGATATAAAAGGCATCCAAATGGGGGTAGAAGAGGTCAAATTCTTTCTCTTCACTGATGATATAATTTTACACTTAGAGAACCCCACAGACTCAACCACAAGACTCCTGGAGGTGATCAAGAAATACAGTAATGTCTCAGGGAATAAAATCAATGTCCACAAATCAGTAGTCTGTGTATATGCCAATAACAGCCAAATTGAGAAACTAATCAAGGACACAATTCCCTTCACAATAGTTTCAAAGAAAATGAAATATCTTGGGATATACCTAACAAAATAGGCAAAGGACCTCCACAAAGAGAATTATGAAACCCTAAGAAAAGAAATAGCAGAAAACACTAATAAATGGAAGAACATACCATGCTGTTGGCTAGGGAGAAGCAACATTGTTAAAATGTCTATCCTCCCAAAGCAATGTACAGATATAACGTAATCCCCCTCAAAATACCAACTTCATACTTTGAAGAACTGAAAAAAATAGTTCTTTGTTTTTTATGGAATCAGAAAAAAAAAAACTGTATAGCCAAGGCAATTTTTAGTAATAAAAAGAAAGCTTGGGTGGCATCTGTGGCTCAAAGGAGTAGGGCTCCAGCCCCATATGCCAGAAGTGGCAGGTTCAAACCCAGCCCCAGCCAAAAACTGCAAAAAAAAAAGCTAGAGGCATCACTCTACCAGACTTTAGGTTTTTTTTTTTTTTTTTTAGACAGTCTCACTATGTTGCCCTTGGTAGAATGCCATGGCATCACAGTTCACAGCAACCTCAAACCCTTGGGCTTAAGTGATCTTCTTGCCTCAGCCTCCCAAGTAGCTGGGACTACGGGTGCCCACCACAATGCCCAGCAATTTTTGTTGTTGTTGTTGTTTTCATTGTTGTTTAGCAGGCCCAGGCAAGGTTCAAATCTGACAGCCCCAGTGTATGTGGCTGGTGCCCTAACCACTGAGCTACGAGTACCACCCAGGCTTTAGGTTATATAATAAGTCCACAGTTATCAAAACAGCATGGTATTGGCCAAAAATAGGGACACAGACATATGGAACAGAATAGAAAACCAAGAGATAAAACCAGTCTCTTATAGCCATCTGATCTTTTTTTTTTTTGGAGACACAGCCTCAAGCTGTCACCCTGGATAGAGTGCTGTGGCATCACAGCTCACAGCAACCTCCAATTCCTGGGCTCAAGCGAGTCTGTTGCCTCTGCCTCCCAAGTAGCTAGGACTACAGGCGCCCGCCACAACGCCCGGCCATTTTTTTGGTTGCAGCCATCATTGTTGTTTGGCAGGCCCAGGCTGGATACGAACCTGCAGCTCAGGTGTACATGGCTGGTGCCTTAGCCTGTTGAGCCACAGATGTCGAGCCATAGCCATCTGATCTTTGATAAACCAAACAAAAGCATACACTGGGAAAAAGAACCCTATTCAATAAATGGTGCTGGGAGATTTGGATAAACACATGTGAAAGACTGAAACTAGATTTGCACCTTTCACTACTTACACAAATTGATTCAAGGTGGATAAAAGGTTTAAATCTAAGACATGAAATAATAAAAATCCTCAAAAAAAGTGTGGGGAAAACTCTCCAGGATATCAGCCTAGGCAAAGATTTTATGAAGAAGACTTGCAACAATAACAAAAATAAACAATGGCACTTAATTAAGCTGAAAAGCTAAGGAGACACAGCTAAGGAGACAACAATTAAAGCAAGCAACCTTCAGAATGAGAAAAGATACTTGCATGTTATGACTCTGACAAAGGGTTGATAACTAGAATCCACAGAGAACTCAAATTAATCAACAAAAAAAGACCCAACAATCCTATCCATCACTGGGCAAGAGACATGAACAGAACCTTCTCTGATGAAAACAGACACTTGGCTAACAAACATATGAAAAAAATGTTCATCGTTCCTATCATCAGGGAAATGCAAATCAAAACCACCCTAAGATATCACCCAATGCCAATGAGAATAGCCCACATCACAAAGTCCTGAAGTTGCAGATGTTGGTGGGGATATGGAAAGAAGGGAACACTTACACAGTTCGGTGGGACTGCAAAGTAAAACAGCCTTTTTGGAAGGAAGTATGAAGAATCCTCAAAGACCTCAAATTAGATCTCCCATTTGATCCCACAATCCCATTACTAGGCATCTACTTGGGAGAAAAAAAAAAATATTTCTAACATAAAGACATTTGAACTAGATTGTTGATCATAGCTCAATTTACAATTGCCAAGATGTGGAGACAAACTAAATGCCCATCAACTCAAGAATGGATTAATAAACTGCGGTGTATGGACACCAAGGAATACTGTTTAGCCATGAAAAGATGGAGACTTGAGAGTGGCTTTAAGATGGCAGCCAAGTAACAGCTTCCTTGCAACTGGGCATGGTGAGACTGGGGAGAGAATTCAGGCATCTCTGGCTGGCGAGATCTGCCCAGAAACATCCCTTTGGGGAGACAGGGAGTCAGTGTGAGACTTCTGGACCCCCTGAGGAAGGCAAAAGCAGTGGAGATCTGGCAAGTGGTTGCGTATGTTTGTTCGGTCTAATCCTGCTGGCAGCTGTGGCTACAGCAGCAGTGAGATTGCAAACTGGAAAGGCCTTGCCTGTGAGCTGTTTGGGTTTCTTTTGGACTTGGTACTCAGTTGAACTGCCTTGGGAGAACTGGGGCAAGAGTGTTCTGGGGCTCCAGACTGAGCTACCGAGCCAGACGGAGCTACCAGTGTTTGGTTGTAGGCTATGTGGAGCCATCATAGAAGAACTGCGCCGGCAAGCTCCGCCCTTAGGGTCGCAGAACAAGCATCAGGCGGGAGTGAGTACTCTAGTGACTGAGCAGCCTAAAGGCGGGGACTGCGATGCCTTGCAGCCTTAGCCCTCAGGGGCATAGGGTGAGACTTGTTTTGGCACACTGGGTAAATGGATAGCCACTTAAGGAGTGATCCCAGGGACAAGCGCTTTCCTGGGAAAGCTTCTGCTTATCCCAAGTTAGCAATATAAAGTGCCTTCTAAATAGGCTGAGGAGGATTTAAGCTCTCCACCCTGCGGGGTTTGAGAAATCATTAGAGGCCTCCGGTCTCCATTTTGTTTAGCTGTGTCAACATTGTGATTAACATATCATACCCCAGAAGATCACCTCTTGCCCAGACAATATCTGCAAGATATATATACTGCTTTGTTTCTTGGTTTTGTTTTATTTTGTGGGTTTTTTTTTTTTGTTGTTGTTGTTTGTTTGTTTTCATTATTGTTGTTTTGCTTTTAATTTCAACATTTTCCTTAAAGATTTTTCTTTTCTTTTATTTCTTCATTTTTCTAGTTTAAATATAATTTTCCATTGTTGCCTTTTTCAACAATTAGACTTCAATTTTGCTAGTGTTTCTACCCATAGTAATTGTTTTTTTCCCCAATCTTATCCTGTAAAATTTTCGGTTTGCTTGTTTTGATTGGATTTATTGCATTTTTGTCTTCCCTCTCTACTTGGTGGAGGTAGGTACTGTGTCCAAACAGGCTGGCAAAAGAGCTGCTGACCTAATCACCCAACCTGGCACCCCCAGAGGTTGGGGGCTCTTAAGGTTGGGTCAAAGTACCCTAGTGTCCACCTATATTGCTCCCGTCCCCCTCTTTCTGTGCCTTTCTACTTTTGGTCAATAGTTGCTTCTACCCACCCCTTCTCCTTCCTCCTTTTTCTTTTCTTTCTTTTTTTTTCTCTCTTTCTTTCTTTTCTCCCTTCTTGCTCTTCAATCTTCTCATCCTCTGGTCCTGTACCAAAAGGACTCATCAAAACCCTAGTCCAGAAGCACAGCAAATTAAAGAGCAGGAGGAAGTGAAAGGAAAATTAGGGCAAGGAAACAGATAAAAGAAATCATGAGGAAGAATCAGCAGAAAACTCTGGCATCATGAAAAACCAGTCCAGAGCAACCCCCACAAGGGGCTGTGAGGTAGATACTGTAGAGGATTCCACCTATAAGGAAATGTTAGAAATGTCAGAAAGGGAATTTAGAATACAGATGATGAAAACAATCAAGGAAATGAAGGAAGAAATGAAGGAAAATGCTGATAAAG
>CAUYON010068484.1:0-12528 GCA_963573935.1 Arctocebus calabarensis
CAGTGGCAGAAGGTTTTAATTATTCCCAGGAAACAAAGCTTAGCAGGAGAGGAGAGCCAGAGAAGTGACAGGGAAGCTACAGGTTACAACAGATTTGTGAACTCAGCCAAGCACAGTGGTGGCAGGGCCCAGCTGCTATAAAGAAGACATGTTTTAGACAATACTCATGTGTATGGGCAAAAAACTCGAGGACTGTATTTGTGACTATATAACAGGTTATTTTTGTTTCTGTTCTGTGGAAACTATAAAGCATTCCAACACAGGTTTTTTTTGTTTGTTTTGTTTTGTTTTGTTTTTGAGACAGAGCCTCAAGCTGTCACCCTGGATAGAGTGCCGTAGCATCACAGCTCACAGCCACCTCCAATTCCTGGGCTCAAGCGAGTCTCCTGTCTCTACCTCCCAAGTAGCTGGGACTACAGGCGCCCGCCACAACGCCCGCCCGGCCATTTTTTGGTTGCAGTCGTCATTGTTTGGCGGCCCAGGCTGGATTTGAACCCGCCAGCTTAGGTGTACGTGGCTGGCGCCTTAGCCTGTTGAGCCACAGGTGCCCAGCCCCAACACAGGGTTTTAATGTAGGATTTTTTTTGCATCCATGCTGTTGGTTTCTAAATGTAATAGTCTGATCATGACGCTGAATAAATGTGTCTTTTTTTTTTTTAATGTGCTGTGTAAAGTTATTCTACTCTGAAGGCATTTTGGTAAACTTTCCCAAAGGTGGGAAGCTAGAATTCCTTCAGGGCGATGCCAGGTTCTATTTGAAATTCATTTTCAACCTGCTTGGGTGAAGAAGCCATTATCTTCAGAAACATTGTTGTAGTTGAACTGAGGGTTACTGTTGTGACCTGAAGCTCACCATTTAAATGGGCCATCCAAGGAAAATCATGGAATTATTGGTTGCATGATTATTATTGGTTCCAGTTAAAGGTGATTGTTGGTGTATCCTATGCAATATATCTAAATTGAATAATGGTACCAGATAAAATTACAGATATGAATGAAGCTTGTGTATCTACCATTATCACGTGTAATCAATAAACGGTTTACTTATCTTGAAGAAAAAGAAAAAAAGAAAAATCCTACCACTTAAGCCTAGTTTTCCTGCAGAAGATTTTGTGCCTTTGGCCTATAAAGGTCTCTGGCTGAGGTGAGGATGGTGAAGAAACCGTTTGCGAAGATACCGTGAGCCCACATTTCTCCAGAGTAGCGACTGCCAAGAGTGACAGCTGTGGAATCATTTGTGACTCTGGTGGGTAAACACGTTTGGTCCTTTTTGCTTTCTGATCCACATGTACTAAACTTATTCGTATTTGCAAGTCACTCTTCTCCTTGCATTGCTTACCTTGGACACGGACACAGAGATAATGGGGTGTTTGTTTTCTTTCGGATCCAGCTATGAATTTGGGCTCCATTTTCATGGAGGCCTTGGCCCCTGCGTCTCTGCGAAATTGGGCTTTCCTGTTTCCGTCATTCCCAGCCTACTTCGTAGGGATTCTTTGTGTAGGGAGAAAAATACCCCGGAGGGAAGCGTCCAAGGAGGTTACCAGGCGCTCAGGTCGGCCAAGTAGGGGACTCAGTGGGATGTATCTCTTTGTGTTTGGCGGGAAGGGTGAGGCCGGCAGCCAGATAGCTTTACCACCTGAACTGTGAGGCAGAGCTGGCGGGGCAGCCTCGGGCCTGAGGAGGCAAGTGTGTGGGAGAGTGAGCAGCTCCACCACGTCGCACCCACGGGGGCATGACTGGTCATTGTACTTCAGGGACCCTTTCCGCCTCCGGGCGCATGTGTCCAACTCCTTCTGTACACATCAGCGCTCCTGTGGCTAAAAGTGCCTCTGTAGACGTGCTGAAGTTTTTATTAGTAAAATAAGGAAAAGAAAAGATGTGGCCAAATGCGGGTAGCTACCGAGGCTGGCAGATGCAGGGGGGCTCTTTACACCCTTTGCTCTACTTCTGTGTATATTTGAACATTTCCAAAATAAAAAAGTTTTTTAAAAGTAGGTATGGTGGCTCGGCCCCTGTAGCTCAATGGGCTAAGGCGCCAGCCAGGAACACCTGAGCTGGCAGGTTCGAATCCAGCCCGGGCCACCAAACAACGACAGCTGCAACCAAAAAATGGCCGGGCGTTGTGGCGGGCGCCTGCAGTCCCAGCTACTCAGGAGGCGGAGGCAGGAGACTCGCTTGAGCCCAGGAATTGGACGTTGCTGTGAGCTGTGATGTCACAGCACTCTACCCAGGGTGACAGCTTGAAGCTCTGTCTCAAAAAAAAAGGCTTGGCGCCTGTGGCTCAATGGGCTAAGGCGCCAGCCACATACACCTGAGCTGGCAAGTTCGAATCCAGCCCGGGCCCACCAAACAACAATGACGGCTGCAACCAAAAAATGGCCGGGCGTTGTGGTGGGCGCCTGCAGTCCCAGCTACTCGGGAGGCGGAGGCAGGAGACTCGCTTGAGCCCAGGAATTGGACGTTGCTGTAAGCTGTGATGTCACAGCACTCTATCCAGGGTGACAGCTTGAGGCTCTGTCTCAAAAAAAAAAAAAAGTGGGTATGATATTTTTCCGTTCATGCTGCTATAACGAAATACCTGACAGTGGGTAACAACAGAAATTTATTTCTCACAGCTCTGAGGCTGGAAAATCCAAGGGTGTGTCACCAGTATCTGGGGTCTGGTGAGGGCCTGTCTGCTGTGTCCCCACATGGGGCCTAGCTAGTTCCCACAAGCCTTTCCATAAGTCACTAATCCCATTTCAGGACTCTGCCCGCATGACTTAATCACCTCTTGCAGGCCCTACAAAGGCGTCCAGCCTGTGTCCCATGGCCTGCACGTGGAATAGGTGAGGATTTTTTTTTTTACTTATCTGTGGCAGATATCAGGAAAATTATGCACAGGCTTTTTTTTGCTCATCAGCTTTCATTCGTGTTTGTGTTTTTAATGTGTGGCCCACAGAAGCCAAAAGTTTGGACACTGCTGGAAGCCATCACATTGGTGATTAAGTTTCCGCATGGGTATTTGGGGGAACAGCAGACCACAGCAGTATACGATATCCGTGTAAGTTCATGCATGTAACGGTCAGCTGTGCTTGCTGCAAGCTCGCTCTGCCACACGCACCAAGCTGGGCATTTGACACACAGAGCTGAAGGGCAGGACAGATGTGAGTGCCCCGTTACAGACAGGTGGCATCTTTGAGACGCGGTGACTATGTTACGGAAACCTTGAACAGTGGAGACCATTGGGGGCAGGAGGTTGGAGTGAGCTCCACCTGAGAATCAAGGGCTCAGCCAAGATTCAAAGGCTGCACTGGGTCCCATGGGGCAGTGGGAGTCCCAGACGGTGGAATTTCCCTGCCTAGTGGCTGTGGGATTTTAGGGGGGTTCAGGCTTGGCACCCAGAGGGAGGGGAAGGATGTTAGAGTCAGGGGGGCAGGGGGCAGGGTATTGCCAGGCCTGGTTAAGGAATTTGCTTTGGTCCTGGGTGCGGTGCTGTGGACAGCATCTGAGTGGGAATAAATGCACGTTGATCTCTTGTTCTAAGCTGCCACTTGGCTGCAACATACAAGGTGAGCTGGAGGCAGGAGCCGGCATCCAAGTGGGACACAGCAGCTTCCCAGACACAGCTGTCTGCAGTGGGTGGGGGCAGACGTGGGAGCAAAAGTGTGTCTGGGAGAGATGGGGGATGTGGCGACTGTCTGGACCTAGGTTGGAGGGAGGGAGGAGTCAGCACGGACAGAAACGGGGTGGTCTGCAGAAGAGATGGGGCACCCAGATGGGTGGAGGTGAAGTCCTGTGTCCAACGTGGCTGGATTTGGAGGGAGATTTTGGAAAAGTGAATGGTTATGTGAGTTCAGGGCTCAGAGGAGGCCTCTGGCTTGGGAAAGGGGGCTGGGGGACCCCCCCAACATACTGTAGATGATGTTGAGAGTGCGGAGGGGCTTGCTCAGGAGGACAGTGAGGGATGGCATGGGGCCACTTGGACTCTCCAGCCCTAGCTTGCAGTTTTTTCCTTTTTAAAGTTATACACAAGCTCATCACGAAAATGTTAAGTATGCCAAATGCAGGCCCTTTCAGATCCTTTTCTCCGAAGTGACATATCCACAGATGTATGTATTGTTTTGTATTTTGCATACAGGGGATCACACTGTCACTCAGGCAGCTAGTTTTCTTTGAAGACTTGTTTTCTGGTTATAAAAGGAACGCAGAGTTGCCGTGAAAGTCCTCTCCTAAAACTCCCATCATCTAGACGCGAGTAACAGTACTGTCAAAACTCCTTCTTCTTGGCGGCGCCTGTGGCTCAAAGAGTAGGGCACCGGCCCCATGTGCCGGAGGTGGCGGGTTCAAACCCAACCCCAGCCAAAAACTGCAAAAAAAAAAAAAAATTCCTTCTGCGTTGTTTTCTGTGTCTACAAGGCACTTTCTCATATGAATACACCATAATCTCATTGTTCCTCTGTGGAAAGACATTTACACCATCTATAGATTTCCGCTGTTAACAATAGTGCTCTAGTAAAGTGAGTATAATTGTATGTGTGTATTCATCTCCGTGCGTTTGTTATTTTTACGGGCTAGGTGCCTCCAAGTGCAATTGCTGGGTCAGAGGGCTTGCACAGCTTGTTAAAACTTTAGAGTTTTAACAGATGTCACCCAGTGACCTTAGGATACCCATTCCCCCATGCTTTCCCAGCACTGATTTAACCTCATTTGTTGGGTGAAAAACGTGGTCTTATTGATACTTTGACATTGCATTGATGACTTGCAAATTTAAACATTTTTAAAAATGTTTATTGGCAACAGGCAAGCTTCAGGAGAAAATTGTATCTATTTTTCTTTTGGTTTAATATTCAGGAGCAAATTGTATCTATTTTTGTTTCTGTTGCTTTCCTCTTTCTTTATTGAGTTGTAGCAATTCTTTACACATCCTGGACTCTCCATGTTGACTGTTTATAGCTTCTTAACTCTGAAACTGCCCCAAGAGGCACCCACAATCTTCTGTGGCACCCCTGGTGCACTTCGTGAGTCCTCCTCGCCAGGCCCTCAACAACTTGCTTTTGGCCCCTAAGATTAAGAGGCGCATGGCTGAGCACCCCCGCAGAGTTCCCTGAGTCTCCCAGGGAGGCGCGGGCCTGGTCTCTGACTCTGGGACTGCTTCAGCGAGGTCAGCCTGAAAGGGTCATCACTGGTCTCGCCTCTGCTCAGTTTCCCAGGTGGCCAGTCAGGGAAGGGAGTGGCCCTCTACATGTTTTAAAGTATAGTTATTGGGCACGTGGGGACCTTCCAGTCCCCTGTGCTTGGAGACCCTGAGTGATTCGCCCCTAAGGAGCAATGATTCAGGAAGATGCTGTGCTTGTCAGGGGAGGCTGGGGGAGATGCTCTTGGCTGTGCCTTCCAGACCATTCCTTCGCCCCTCTGTCAGGGGAGGGGCTGTCTAGGGCCCAGCCTGTCACTGTAAGCTTGGTAGCCTCCTCCTGGCCCCTTGCTCCTGCAAACACCCCACAGTCCAGCTGGCAGCCCCTACAGGGTCCTGACCGTCAGTGGTCTAAGCCACCTAAGTCAGGCCTCACTCTGGCCCTCCCCACCTCATACCTACTTACTGGGGTCTGTACTCACAGCTCTGGCCTGGCTCCTGGGGCTGACACCCTCGCTGCCCCCCTCCTCTCTCCACTTGTCTGCACGTACCAGGCAACTCGCCCACCTGAAGTACGCAATTCACTAGGTTGAAGTTTGTGCATGGAGTTGTGCGACCATCATCACTAACAATTTTAAAACATTCGCGTCACCCCCAAAAGAAACTCTGAACTCATTAAGCAGCCATTCTGTTTCTCCCCAATGTCCTCATTACCAAGGCAACCAGTGATCTATTTTCTATCTCTGAGGATTCACCTTTTCTGGACTTTTTCATGTGTTTACCTGTTTTCTTTTTTTTAGAAGATGGGGTCTCATTCTTTCACCCAGGCACACGTGCTGTGGCATCCTGACAGCTCACTGCAGCCTCCAACTCCTGGACTCAAGTGACCCTCCTGCCTTAGCCTTCCAAGTAGCTGGGACCACAGGTGCAAGCTACCCTGTCTGGTTTGTGTCCACTTGTTTTTGTTTGTTTGTTTGTTTGTTCATTTTGTTTTGAGACAGAGTCTCGCTTTGTTGCCCTCAGTAGAGTGCCGTGGCGTCACAGCTCACAGCAATCTCCAACTCTTGGGCTTAAGAGATTCTCTTGCCTCAGCCTCCCAAGCAGCTGGGACTACAGGCACTCACCACAACGCCTGGCTATTTTTTGGTTGTAGTTGTCGTTGTTGTTTGGCAGTCCCAGACTGGATTTGAAGCTACCAGCTCTGTTGTATGTGGCTGGGGCCCTAGCCACTGAGTACAGGCATTGAGCCAGTGTCCACTTGTTTTTAAAGTGTTGGGTAGAGGCTGGGTTTCCAGACTTCTAGACTGTGAGGCCCCGGCCCTGTGACCATGTGGCTGGAATCTGGGTGAGCTTAGTTGTTCTCCTGCCTGGGCGGGGCTGTCAGGAGGGGGTTCCCAGGACTGGGTACCGAGGACCAGGCATCAGGGGTGGGACACTGAGTGAGCCGAGATCTGAGGAGTCCCCATCCCTTCCAGAGCTTGGAGGAGGACCTCAGGGATTGGGCAGCAGCGTCTGGGTCAGATAGGAACATGGGACAGTGAGGGACAGCAGGGCAGCTCGTGGGAGCACTGGATCCAGAATTCTAGAGAGATGAAAATTCAGGCTTTCATCTCTGTGTCTAGACCCAATTTCCCAGTGCACTGCCTGACATCCAGTCTCCTGGAAGCTTCAGCAGTGAGACTTTGGGGGAGCAAGCATCTTCCTCAGCTTCTCTGGAAGATTTTTAACTGTCCTTTTCTTTTTTTTTGTAGAGACAGTCTCACTTTATCACCCTTGGTAGAGTGCTGTGGCGTCACAGCTCACAGCAACCTCCCACTCCTGGGCTTAGGCGATTCTCTTGCCTCATCCTCCCGAGTAGCTGGGACTATAGGCGTCCACCACAATGCCTGGCTATTTTTCTGTTTTGCAGTTCGGCTGAGGCCGAGTTTGAACCCGACACCTTAGGAGTATGGGGTTGACGCCCTACTTGATGAGCCACAGACGCCACCCAAGATTTTTGATTTTCATTTCCATCCATTTGCACCTTTGGATGGATGACTTTATTCATGATGATTTGCTCTCAACACCTTGAAGAAATCAGTTGACTGGACCTGGATGTGTCAGTCACCTTACTTTTAATAATTGGCCTCAAAATGTCATAAGAACCCAGATTCTCTGACACCTGCATCAGGTGTCGTACTGGAGAAGCCTGGGGGAAACAGCAGAGGCAAACTTTCCCTGCCCCTGTGAGGCGAGACACAACTGCCACACCAGGGACAATCTTTTCCTTGGGGCCACAGTGTTTTGTTGCAGAAATAGAACAAACACTTCAAAAAACGAAACCATCCTTTCTAATTTAATGAAAAAGTCATTGAAAATTTAATTTTAGGCTCGGCGCCTGTGGCTCAACGGGCTAAGGCGCCAGCCACGTACACCTGAGCTGGCGGGTTCGAATCCAGCCCGGGCCCGCCAAACAACAATAACGGCTGCAACCAAAAAATGGCTGGGCGTTGTGGCGGGCGCCTGTAGTCCCAGCTACTTGGGAGGCAGAGGCAAGAGACTCGCTTGAGCCCAGGAATTGGAAGTTGCTGTGAGCTCTGATGCCACAGCACTCTACCCAGGGCGACAGCTTGAGGCTCTGTCTCAAAAAAAAAAAAAAAAGAAAATTTAATTTTAAAAAGTTTTTTTCTTGTTTTCTGCGTGTGAGTTATATGCAACTCATGTGGTGCCAGCATCGATTTTTACATTGCAGGCTGCGCGAGTTGCATGTGACTCACGACATACTTACTGAATTTTGTGTGTGAGAATTGAGTCTTTGGTTATATTCCACGGGTATTTAGACGTTTCTCGGGCAGACCTTAGGCAGTCCTAGGTGGTAGCCTCTGAATCACATCCCCTAAGTATGTGCTACAGTGTCCCATTTTGGCATATTGCCCTGTTGATTTTGTTCAAAGAGCCGTCAGGCAAACATACAAGGTGAAATGTGCAATTGGAAGTTGCAGGGGATCAGAGCAGGGCGACAGGAGGTGGGGGAAGAGGCAGAAACCACGAGCGTAGGTTTCACGGGGTGCAGCCACACCCCAGTTCGACTTTAGTATAGCTTCTGTGACCAGGGCTGTGATTATCACTTAGTGTTCATTTTGTATTTTTCGGTCTTAAGAGAAAATATCTAGAGATTCTGTTTCGGAATGTTCCAAGCCTCAAAACCAGTATGAGTTAACTACAACTCCTGTGGCAATTAATGTGCTATTGATCACGCCACTCCTCTGCTCCATACCCTGCTGTGACTCCCGTTCACATGGCTTGTCCCAGGCCCTCTCCCACCGCTTCGCGTCCACGCTGGCTGCTTGGTCCCCGGCAGAGCAGGCATGGTCCTGGGCCCTTTGCACTGGCGGCTTCTTCTGTGTGGAACGGGCCTTGTTCCCCGCTTGCTTCTCATGAGTCTGTCCATATACGGCATCCATAGTGCTCAGAAAAGGGCCGGTGGAGCATAATCACCCAGCAGGTGAGAAGATGGAGTGACTTCTCCACCATGACTGTGGAAGGTCGGCTCCCCTGGAGGAGTTGCTGGTGTGCGGTGAGTCAGCCCTGCGGGAAGTCATGACCCACATCTCCCAGATGTTGGACAAGTTCAAGTCCAAGTCAGCCCTGCAAGGCCCCACCTGGCCCAGCCCAGCCCTGCCATGATAGCTTAGTTCAGCTGTTATGGGGTTGAGTTATTTCCACTGAGATGATCACTCTTGATTTTCTTTAGAGAGCATTCTAAACATTTGGATGTTTAGAAAATACCGACCAAAAGAAGGAAGGAGGAGAGGCTTCCTTTTTAAAAAACAACTTAATTGAGAAAAAATACAAATGTATACGCAAACAAAATAGTGACACCCCCTGGCAGCAGTCGCCCAGCCCCAACAGGGCCCCACGAAGGCCCATCTGGTTTTGTCTAGCCTCACCCTTAGCCCCGGATGAATTAGGAGCAAACCCCAGAAGTCATATCACGCTGTCTAGTCCATATCCAGAATGAGGCTTCTGGAAGGAAAGGCATCTCTTCTGGCCGATGAGATGAGCCTCCAGGGCCAGAGTTGTGCGGGGCCCAGCTGAGATGCCCACCCCACCCCTGCCCTGTCTGCATGACATCATGTGAGGCCCACCCACCCCGGCCGCTTCACAGGTGTCCGTTTCATTTCCTTCCTGCTGGTCAGGGGCTCGACCAGCAGCTTGCAAATGCTGAGATGTTTTCCCTTTCCCATTTCCTGTTACTGTTTTGAAACTGTAAGAGGAAGAAAGAGAATAACCACTCATTTACTATCAGATTGGGGGCCACATATTAATAAGAAAGTGTGGCCTTTCTTGTAAATTGTGAGTACCAATACTTTGAGGCCAGCTTAGGACAGAAGGAATCAGGAAATTTTCACTTGGAGGTTATGTCCAAATTGTTTTCTGTGGCTTTGCTAAGGTGGAAAGCGGATTTTCTGTGGATTATTATATGGATTATGGAGAAAAATGCAAATCTCCTGCAGTTAGTCACTAACAGAATGTATGGAATAGCAGGTCTTATCCTTGTTAGAAGGTACAAACTTCTAAGTTAGTGATGACCAGAGGAGCAAGCCCAGCTTTGAATGTGACTTGTTAACTTTTTCTTTCCATTACTAAAGCCTAAAATAAAAACATGCCTCAGTTGGAAAAACAAATCAAGGTAAAATGTTTTTAAAACTCCTGACTTGGCTCGGTGCCTGTGGCTCAACGGGCTAAGGTACCAGCCACATACACCTGAGCTGGCGGGTTCGAATCCAGCCCGGGCCCGCCAAACAACAACGACAGCTGCAACCAAAAAATGGCTGGGCGTTGTGGTGGGCGCCTGTAGTCCCAGCTGCTTGGGAGGTGGAGGCAGAAGACTCGCTTGAGCCCAGGAATTGGAGGTTGCTGTAAGCTGTAATGGCACAGCACTCTATCCAGGGTGACAGCTTGAGGTTCCGTCTCAAAATAAAAAAAAATAAAAATCATGACTCTGGGGGCAGCGCCTGTGGCTCAGTGAGTAGGGCGCCGGCCCTATATACTGAGGGTGGCGGGTTCAAACCCGGTCCTGGCCAAACTGCAACAAAAAATAGCCGGGCATTGTGGCAAGCACCTGTGGTCCCAGCAACTCGGAAGGCTGAGGCAAGAGAATCACCTGAGCCCAGGAGCTTGGAGGTTGCTGTGAGCTGTGTGAGCACGGCACTCTACGGAGGGCGATAAAGTGAAACTCCGTCTCTAAAAAAAAAAGAAAATCATGACTGTTCAACAAGAAAAACCAAACAACACAATTCAACAGTGGACAAAGGACTTGAATAGACACTTCTCCAAAGAAGATAGACAAATGGCCACAGGCACATGAAAAGGTGTTCAACATCACTGGTCATTGGGAAAACACAAATCCGCCACCATGAGACACCACTTCACAATCATTAGGATGTCAACTCTCAATAAACCAACAAAACAGAAAATGACACGTGTTGGCAAGGATGTGAGGAAGGAGGAATTGGAACGTTTCTGCATTGCTAGTGAGAATGTGAAATGGTGTAGACACTAGGGAAATGTTTTGGTGGTTTCTCGAAAAGTGAAACATGGAATTACCACCTAATCCAGCAATTCCACTCCTGGGAGAGGTACGTATTAAAAAGAATTCAAAGCAGGGATTCAAACACACACTTGTGCTTAAATGTTCACAGCAGTATTATTCACTACAGGCAAAGTAAATAGTCCAAATGTCCATCGATTAAAAAAAAAAAGTAGGCTCGGCACCTGTAGCTCAGCGGCTAGGGTGCCAGTCACATGCACGGGGGCTGGTGGGTCTGAACCCAGCCCAGGCCTGCCAAACAGCAACAACTACAACAATAAAATAGCCGGGCATTATGGTGGGTGCCTGTAGTCCCAGCTACTTGGGAGGCTGAGGCAATAGAATCACTTAAGCCCAAGAGTTGGAGGTTACTGTGAGCTGTGACGCCACGGCACTCTACTGAGGGTGACATAGACTCTATCTCAAAAAAAAAGAATTCTAAAATGTGCTACAAACCAGATGAACCTTGAAACCATACTCAGTGAAATAAGTGAGTCACAAAAGGACAAATATTATATTATTCTACTTAGATGAGTTTCTACAATAATCAAATTCAGAGAAACAGAAAGTAGAAGTTACCAGGGGTGAGGGGAAGGCAGGAATGCAAACATTATTGAATGAGGACAGAGTTTCAGTTTGGGACGATGAAAAAGTTCTGGAGATGAACGGAGGTGGTGGTGGTGGTGCACCACCAAGGATGTAAAGTGTGAGCTCTGATGAAGCCACAGCACTCTACCCAGGGCGGTTCAGTGCCGTCAGGGAACTACGCACCTAAAAGTGATTTAAATGATCATTTTTATGCTAGGTACATTTCACTGCAATAAAAATGCAAAAATGCAAAGGGATGGAATAAGGTTGTGCGAGCAGGAGGCATGAGGATGTTGGAAGGACATTCGACAGAGCAGACGTTAGAACAAAGACCAGGACGAGAGTTAGAGTTAGGGAGAGTTCATTCTGAGAAAGGGGCCAACTCATCAAGAAGACAATCATCCAATACAAGCCTTCAAAATACTCCAGCTAATACTGTCAGAACTTTTTTTTTTTGAGACAGAGTCTCACTATGTCACCCTGGGTAGAGTGCCATGGCACCACAGCTCACAGCAACCTCAAACTCTTGGGCTTAAGCAATTCTCTTGCCTCAGCCTCCCAAGAAGCTGGGACTACAGGAGCCCACCACAATGCCCAGCTACTTTTTTGTTGTGGTTTTCATTGTTGTTTAGCAGGCCCAGGCTGGGTTTGAACCCGCCAGCCCCAGTATATGTGGCTGGTGCCCTAACCACTGAGGTATAGGTGCCAAGCCAAATGACAGAACTTTTAAAAGATCTCTGGATTAAAGAGATCTAATGAATTTTTTAAAAAGTAGAAAAGAAAAGAGAAAAAAGACTGACCGAACTAACAGCTGAAATAAATACATGCACGTTTTATCACTTCTCTCAAAGTAAATAATAAAATAATTGGGCTAAAAAACCTGTTTAAGGATTCAGTGATCTGAACAACCCTTTCAAACAACTTAGACATGTACAGAGTATGTTCTCTGACCACAACAGAAATCAAATTAAAAATCAATAGCGGGGCTCGGCGCCTGTGGCTCAACGGGTTAAGGCGCCAACCACGTACACCTGAGCTGGCGGGTTCGAATCCAGCCGGGGCCCGCCAAACAACAATGATGGCTGCAACCAAAAAATGGCTGGGCGTTGTGGCGGGCGCCTGTAGTCCCAGCTACTTGGGAGGCGGAGACAGGAGACTCGCTTGAGCTCAGGAATTGGAGGTTGCTGTGAGCTGGGATGCCACAGCACTCTATCCAGGGTGACAGCTTGAGGCTCTGTCTCAAAAAAAAAAAAAA
>CAUYON010068487.1:0-11890 GCA_963573935.1 Arctocebus calabarensis
GGCATGACACAATAACAATCCTGAAAAAAAGCATAGGAAAAACACTGGAAGATATCGGCCTGGGGAAAGACTTCATGAAGAACACTGCCATGGCAATTGCAACAACAACAAAAATAAACAAATGGGACTTAATTAAACTCAGAAGCTTCTGTACGGCTAAGGAGACAACAACCAAAGCAAATAGACAACCTACCCAATGGGAAAGGATATTTGCATATTTTGAATCAGACAAAGGCTTGATATCCAGGATCTATCAAATTAAGAAGAAAGCCAACAATCCCATATATCAATGGGCAAGAGACATGAATAGAACCTTCTCTAACGAAGACAGATGAATGGCTAACAAACATAAGAAAAAATGCTCATCATCCCTAATGATTAGAGAAATGCAAATCAAAACCACCCTGAGATACCATCTAACTCCAATGAGAATGGCCCACATAACAAAATCTCAAAACTGCAGATGCTGGCATGGATGTGGAGAGAAGGGAACACTTTTACACTGCTGGTGGGACAGCAAACTGATACAACATTTTTGGAAGGAAGTATGGAGAACTCTCAAAGAACTCATGCTAGACCTCCTTTTGATCCTCCCTTTTATCATAAGGACACTGCACTAGACTGTTTATTGCAGCTCAATTTACAATTGCCAAAATGTGGAAACAACCTAAATGCCACCAATCCAGGAATGGATTAACAAACTATGGTATATGTACACTATGGAATACTATTCAGCCATTAAAAATATGGAGACTACAGCCTTTGTATTAACCTGGATGGAAGTGGAACACATTATTCTTAGTAAAACATCACAAGAATGGAGAAGCATGAATCCCATGTACTCAAGTTTGATATGAGGACAATTAATGACAATTATTGACATGGTGGGGTGAGGGAAGGGGAGAGCAGAGAGAGAAAGAATGAGGGAGGGGTGGGGAAAGGAATAGCAAGAGAGGGAAGGAGCGAGGGACGTGGGGTCTTGGGGTCTTGGTGTGTGCCACACCTTTTGAGGGCAAAACACGATTATAAGAGGGACTTTACCCAACAAATGCAACCAGTGTAACATGCTTTCTTGTACCCTCAATGAATCCCCAACAATTAAAAAAAAAAAAAAAAGAATATCAGACAGGAATAAGGACAGGGTAATAGAGTAGGAAAAGATTAGGGAGGGCCATTCTAGATGCAGAGTTAGCAGCCCTGTCTCTTCTTTCATTTTTTAGGGAGACAGTACCCATTTCCTGAGTGTGGGCTGAGCAGTGAACAATAGCTATCTTAGTAGGCAGATGACTACCTTGTAACAGGGCAGCAGTTATGGGCCCACTGGCAATAGGAGTATCCACAGAAGTTAAGAAACTGCAAGATTTCCAAACTGTGCCAGTTGCACAGCAGACTGCAAGGGCATATTTGGAGTCTGTAAATAGTGGGTGGCAGCTTTTCCTTTGGCCACATGAGGGATATGACAAAACTGATTCAAGGAGTTAGGGGGTGAGCTTTGGCATCCCCTGAGTTACTTCTATGTCCTAAGTAAGTCACAGCTGTCTGTACTATACTTCTGGAGTTTGGACCTAGTCCTTTAAAAGAATGAAGGAATCTAAGAGGGCACCCTGTTTACAGAGCAAAAGACCATCAACACACCGAACTAGGACTGAAACAAAGTGGATCCCTGGGTAAAGCAATGTTTGAGTCTAAACCAGCTTCAGGAAGTTAAGAGAATATTGAAGGAAACTCACAGTATCTCTGAGGTACTCAGATCCGTGTCTCCCTCTGAAGGCTCTGAAGGTATAAACAGAGAGTGTGAGTTAGGGTGAATCAAAATGAAGCAGAGCAGAGGTCACGTACCATATTATTAAAGTTAAGTGAACTAAAAAAGTATTTGAGTTAGTTTTCATGTACTTAATAAAACACTTAAGTACTTATTTTTAAAGCTAATTAGTTAGAACTCCTTTATATATTTTTTGGAGTAAAATATCACATACACCTGACATATCTAGACACACATACAGACAAAAGCAGATCTAATAGTTTCTATAAAGAATTTTGATTTGCTGGATCTTTAATATTATTCTATTTTATTCAGACTATACATCTTTTAATTCTCTATTTTACCATTTTAAACAATTATTAGCTAGGCAATAATTTGCTTTTAGTAAGATGTTACCATTTCTATAAGCATTTACTGCTTTCAAGGCCTAATACTTACATGCATACAGGCAGGTGAACTAGAATGCTCAGTTCTTCAGAAATTAAGGATCTTATTTTTACCTTGAATCTTTGCTTTGGCTGTCACATCTTCATGATCAACTTAGACAATGACATTTCCTCACCCAAATACACAAGAAAAAGGACCAGAAATATAGAACACATAAAACTCCATAAATTCCTGAAAGCTGAAGTTGCACCCCCTGTAGAATTCACTGCCATCTGTGAGACTTTGCCTGACCCTGTAGACATCTGAGGCCTCTAGCTGGGTCTAAGCTAGTTAAGTTACCAGATCTAATCTGATCCCAGACTCAGTTTGTGTGATGACTTCTGAACCCAGTTAGGATCAAAAATTGGCTCAAACAAACCAGAGAATTCAAAACATAAATCTCTGGAGATTTGGAATCTAAAGAATTTACCTGCAAGTCCCAGCTGCAGTAAGAAAGCAATAGATACAATAGATCTGGTGGGTACCTCACTTGGACGCTTTGTGTTCCTGGGAGGGTCTCTGGCAGCACTATTTGGAAACACACTCTGACGAATCAAATTTAAAAGACATGTGAACAATAACAAATTCAGAGAGACTCCAACACTGCAGTGTGGCTGAAGAAGATTCATGAATGGAACAGAGAAAGCAACATACAGAAAATGCAAGGAGAGAAACAGTTGAACTGGTGACAGATCTGTGTTTACTTTACCTAAAGGATTTGAACAGTCGGCCGCCTGGGTTGGTCAAAACTCCATGATTGGTGAAGAGGAAAGCATAGAGAGGAGTGAAGATGAATTATCCACCTTTAATTGGGGGGAAACAGCTAAGGCTTTTTCTTGTTAACGTTTTAATGAAAGTACCCTTTCAAATGAGACTATAAGAAAGGCTATAGCTTAAGGTAGTAGTAAGCGGTATCTCTGAAGAGGTGCACAACAGTTTTTATGAGATCCAGAAAACCCACAAAGACAGCTCAAAGAAAAGAAAGTCTCAATAGCTATAAAAAAGGTACACCTCATCATTGTCCAGCCATGTTTTCCAGGGTGTCAGCTTTTTGGCAGACTATTTATAAAAAATAACTAAAAGTCCCATATGCCCCCACAGAGTACAGAAAAGCAAAAGCTTTCACTGAAGTGGCAAGAATCAACGAATGGCAAAAGTTACAAAGATCAAATCAGAACATGCTCCTTCCCTGCCTGGGAATCAAATCCAGGCTGCAGAGGTGACAGCACAGAATTTTAACCATTAGGCTACAGGGTACATTGGGCAGTGTTCAAGGGATTTTTATTTCTCTTAGATATGATGATTTTGCTCTTCAATTTTGTCAATAGAATTTTTAAGGCTAGCCACAACATCATATATGTCTTTCTTTTAATATAATTTGTCTATTAATATAAATAAGGCAATTATTTTGAGTGACAACTCTAAAATTTGTTTCTAAAACAATAGTAGTCTTTTAATTTAAAGGATCTTTTGGCCATTAATAATTAGAATTGTCGATGGTATATTTATTCCAAAAGTGACTCAATCCAATACCTCTTCATAGAAAACTCAGGTGAAAATTTTCAGTTATCCTGGAGAGGGCACATAGAAGGCAGTTTCCATGATTCCTCCAAATTCACTCTCGAAAATGGACAAGACCTTTAAAGACAAAGACTCCCCCAGCACTTGACACATTCAGTAGGAGAATGTACTGCTTAGAATCTCACCTGTCTCAGACAGACCCTAGTCTTTATTCAGACTGGCCACCTGGCATGTTCCTGAAAAGACATGCCCCCTGGACGGCAGAGACTGAGAAGAAAATTCCCACTCAATCACAAGACAAGCTCTGGGACATAAAACAGGATGAAAAGGGAACCTCATACTTTTTCTTCTCCCAGGGACCTGCAGCAGAGTTTGCCTTAACACCAGTCTAGTCAGAATCAGGTCACTGGCTCAAACACTGGGTTTGTAGGGGTTCTAGGCTGGACTTCTACTCTATGGAAACCCTCTTTATGACAAAATGACACAAAAAAACTATGACAAAAAACCAAAACAACAATAAAGATGATTTTGGAGAAGAGGGGGAATCAAATGAGATGGATATTAATTACCATAAAATACAAAAAAAGCCCCAATATCAGAGTCACCATGCCAAGACTAGTAAGTTAAAAAAATCTTTTCTCTCATTAATCTTAAATCTGATAAGGCAAAAGAAACAATGATCTTTCCTATCTGATAAACCAGAGCCCACAGAGAGACAGGAAAACTGGGAGTCTGACTGGTAAATTAAGGTATCTTACCTGTCACTTGGTTGGTCAGAGTCCTGATTCTCACTCCAGCTTTCAGAAGATTAGAGCGGCTTTAAACATCCTGCCAACTATGTCAATTTTGGGACTGTGAAGGGAAACTTCCCCTTTCCTCCAAAGTTTGCTTAAAGATCAAGCAATAGCTAAGTCAGATTAATAAGACAAAAAGGTTTACATTTCCCAATTTTCCAATGCAGTCCAGAAATTTGTATACATCCCCTTCTAGGGAGGAAGAAGAAATGAGAAATATAGGTAATTCTGTTTAGGGGCAATAAATGGTTGCTAGGGAGGATGAACGGACAGAGAAAGAGAATGTCTGGTAAATGATTCTCTAAATTAACCTGAAAGACAGGTATTTATACCTAAAAGGTCTGGGCCAGGTCCAGTTGCATTCTTGATCTTCTTTCCAGCAACATAGTGAAATAACAGGGAGGAGGAAGGAAGTTGATCATTCTTTTATTTGGGTCCATCTGGTTTTTGCAGATAGAGGAACAGCCTCCTCTAACACTTGCTGATCTCTACGGGCCTTTAATTCAAAATACTCTTTATACAAGGAGTCATATTCTGGGGTGAAATTTCCAGAGGCTCCCATGTAGCCAAAAAGGTTTTCAGCCAATTAAATGTTCTAGGCCAGACAGGACTGGAGGTAGAGGGCACTCATCAACACTTTTAAAGCTTTCCAGGCAGCATAAGAGTAAAAACTAAAGGCAAGGTTACAAAATTAATTTATCTATAAAGGTTGAGTTACTTTATTCTTGGATTTACTTGGAGACTTTTGGCAATTTTTTGTATATATATAAAGCATAAGCACTGCTGGTTCAGTGTCCATAGCTCAGTGGTTAGGACCCCAGCCACATACACGGGGACTGGTGGGTTCAAATCTGGCCTGAGCCTGCTAAACAGCAATGACACCTACAACTAAAAAATAGCCAGGCATTGTAGCAGGCACCTGTAGTCCCAGCTACTCAGGAGGCTGAGGCAAGAGACTCGCTTAATCCCAAGAGTTTGAGTTTGCTGTGAGTTGTGACACCATAGCACTCTACCGAGGATAACATAATGAGACTCTATCTCAAAAAAACAATTTTACATATATATATATATGTATATATACACATACACACACACATATAAGCACTATTAGTCATTTAAGCTAAGAGCCTTTTATTGTATCACAATATTTTTAGTCACTTGAGTAATTTGTCCTAAGGTGGCCAATAAATTTTTTTATATCTCTGTTTGCTTAAATCCCATAACTGAAAACAATTATCTATACCTAGCAAGCTGTTAGTCCATAGAAAGTTGGAAATTTTTGTGGTTGGGATGGGTGCTTGGACCACGTGACCCCCACAGGTAAAGTCTCTCATTTATAAGTTATTTAGGCATCTGTGTGTCCACCCTTGATTTGGAAGATCTGCATTAGTTCTACCTCTCCAAATTGGCTCTTACAATCTCACATGCCTGAATCTTTTACATCAGTCCCTGGGCTTAATACTGCAATTTTCAACCAGTTGCTGTGATATGATCTTAGGTGTGCTGGAAAAACTTTTAAAGATCACTAATTAAATTATTTTCTAAAGAAGTTCAAAGCACAGTAAATATAGTCTTTCTTCTGTTTCGTACTCTTTTTTTGGATCAACATAATTTAAGTGTCCCATGGAAGGTTAACTATAGGTTCAAGTGTGCCTTGAGATAAAAAAAAAAAATGTTGAAAAGTGCTGGTCTAGGGTTTAGTATAGTGGGTCAGAGTGTCCCATGTGCGTGTGAGGCTTCTCAGTGTTTCACTGCTGAGCTCCCACCCTCTTACCTGTCTCTGTTTCTCTCTCTGGGGGTCTACAACCTCCAAGGGGGCATTGGAGAGGGCTCAAAGTGCCAAGTGATCAGCATTTTCTGGATGAACTTTCTTTTAACTAATTTTGTTGGTGGGTTCCCTATAAGGCCACTCTTGCTTTGGGGCATCATCCAAGCAACTCCCACTCTGTCCCCAGGTTATTCAGGGGTGCCTTGCAGCTGGGAAGAGTAAAATGCCCCTTCTCTTCAGGGCTGAGAAACTGAGGCTCTCATTTATCTACAAACAGTTTGGTTCCTTCTTGCATTTTATTCTGGCCCAGAAAAGCCAATTGAGAATAATTTGGAGATGAAGAGGCAATGGAGGAGACCCTATAGAGTGCACTTCCAAATCAAAATTATGTTCCTAGGAAAAGAACTGACAGCTTAGAATAAACCAAGCCCTCAGGAGGACTTACCAATTCCACACAAGAAGTTCAGAGTAGAGGGTAGACCAAGCTGGTCCCTAGTGCCAAGTTTAGGTGACTCCTTCACGAGGTTCTGATTCTTCTCTGAACCTCCACATTTGGGTACCACCTTGTCAACAGAAAAGAACACAAACTCTAAAACAATTTAAAGATAATTATTCTGATCTAAATGTGTGTCACCTGCCTGGAGCACATTGCCTCAGGAGGTCCTGAGAAAGTGTGGGACAGTTTAGTATTATACATTTGTCCAGACAGGAGTTATACATAAGACCCTAAATCAATATGTGGAGGGCCTATGTGAGTATTGACTTGACCTGAGAAGGCAGGCCATCTCAAATGGGGTGCTTATACGTTACAGGTATATTAAAGATTCTGTAACTTGTAATTGATTAAAGAATGAACGTTTGTCTAAAGGCTTGGAATGTTTTAACTTAAGGATGTCTTTTAATCAAAGACAAGCCTTTAAGCCATTGAACATTTGCCAAAACTCAAGTGATAGATAAATTTGATGATCTGAATGTTTGGTTTACACTTCTGTTTTCTGTAGCCTTAGGCCTGATAAGGATTTAGCATCTTATTGTTACAAAGAATAATAATCCAAAGAACATTATATCCAAAACGGGAGAGAGGCATGATGAGGCGTATCTGATCTCCCTTCTCATACCCAACAACTCAGCCTTAGGGTTTTTTTGTTTGTTTCTTTCTTTTTCTGGGCCCCCTTGGCCAAGAGTGGAGCCATTCAGTCAGCTGAGGAGCTTACAATTTTATTTTAGTTCACACAAACATGATTTTAGAGTGATCTTCTTGTCTCAATCCACCAGAATCACTGTGTGGCCTCTTTTGAGGCTGGTGCTCTGCGAAATTGTTGACATTCACCAGGAAAATATTATGATTGAGCTATGAGTACCTGGCCCACTCCTAACAATGCCAAAGCTGAATAACACAAGGTGAGTTTCCAAATATTAGAGGTTGCCCCCTCTCCTTGTTAGTACCCACTTCCAGCCAAGGCCAAAGTCAGACTTCTGGATGTAAATCGAGCATGTCTACCGTTTCTGTGATGTTGCTAATCAGGTGCTTGTGCAGGGAGCACTGCCCATAGACATAGTATAGTTTTTAACTCACCATCCTGTAATAGGACGTATTTTGTCTTTGGGATCACACCTATGGTGCATAATGCAAGGGTACTTGTCGGATTTATTAAGTATAGAGTATAAATGTCTTAATACAATAATTAAACAAGATGAGGTTTATATTAACCAGTGTGATGTAAATGTTCCTAATTCTATATGAAATCAGCACATTGTACCCCATACATACATTAATGTATACATGATCTACGCATTTATGATTTAATTTAAAAATAAAATAAATAAAACTTTCCATGTTATAAACACACACACACACACAAAATAAAGCATTCATAGTGAAGAAATAACCTAAAATCATACTTACCATAATAAGAATGTTTCTTCATTTTTTTTTTGGCAATTGATATGTCTGGGTGAGGGCAATTAATTTAACCATATGAAATTATGTGATTTCTATGAGAACCTTATTATTCCAAGACTTAATTTAAGTTTCTGATATCATGAATAGTTTCATAATTTTTAGTTTTTAAGTGCATAAAAGCACAATAAAATCATGGTTATTGTGTCTAGGAGGTTCAAGTGATTGTGAATGGTCCCCCAAATGCTGGTAATTATTGGGTTCTCTCTCTTCCTGTGAAGAAAGAGGGGTGGCCAGGTTCATAGTGACATAGCAGTGGATGGAGAGCTGTGAAGGGGAAACCAGTAGGGATTCCAACCTATTCCATAAGCTTTCAGGTGACTGTCGAAAAAGAGCATGTGTAGAAGAGAGTGTTATGGAAACCCTGGAACTAAATCAGTGGAAGTGTTCACACATTTTGCCAGCTGCAGTTATGGATCTCTCAAATAAGGTGGACATAGCTTGGTCACAAGCTCTAACAAAATACTGACGTAATGACAGGTCTCTAATGATTCCCACGTGAGTCAGCATTTGTTCACACTTCTCGTGAACAAAAAGTGAAAAGAGATTAATGAGTCTAGAATCCTGCAGAAAAGTCTGATAGTTTCTGTTTCAGTGTCTATGCTTCAGTGGAGGCAGGCATGCTTCTTTTAACTTGAAAAGGATACAATTATTAAAAGGTACTTCCATTAATACCTTTTACTAACATAAGGTTATATTTAATATAACCAACTAAAATAGGTAATATAATTAACCTAAGATCAGCTCTCTTTTGGATTTGTCAGGTATGGAGGATTTTATTTTTTGCACAGAGGGAAATAAATCTTATTTGTTGTTTGTTTTTTAAGAACTAAGGTTGAAGACAATGATGCCCATATAACAGTTTTTGAATTTTTAAAACATGACGAGTTTTAAAACCTAATAATTCATATTTCTCTTTATTTTATATAGTACAGTTACTATTTTGAATTTTGAAAGAGTAAAAAAAAGTTACAAAAGACATAATATATATCATAATGAAAGTTAGAGAAATAATTTTAGAGAACATTATAAAAGTGACGTAAATAACAATTGTAATTAAAAATAAATTATAAAAAGCACACAAGATGTTTTTTGAAAAACTGATTTAAGAAGTGTAAAAAAAAGCTCAAAATTTAACAATAATTATAAGAAGGGAACTTCCACATGAGCATAAAATAGCCCAGTCATTTTAAATAAAAATGACATTCATTTTGTTTCTGCTTTACAATTATTTGTGTAATAATTTGGAGAAAAGAACCTACCTATTTAGCCATACACAGATAATATAACATAAAAATAGTTGATAATTAAAGCTACATATAGCTTTAAAATATAATTAACTTAGTGTATTAAATAAAGCATATATATCATCTAAAATCTATCCTATGAATAAACTATTAGATATTTCTTAAACAAGCAGAAAATCATATCTATTTTCTTATATATATTCTTATTTCTCTAATTATACCTTATATAATTAAACATTTATATTAAATACCTTCATATTAAATATAAACATATATTAGAATATATTACTATTATGTATCATGAAATATTATAAATTATAAATATAATTATATAATATTTATATTAAACATCATCTTTAATAAAATATAACCATCTTTTTCCAGACACAAAAAAAGAACTGAAGAATAAAAAATAAGAATTGTTTTACTATTTTTTTCTACATGAACATTAACAGTACATTAACATGAATATTAACAGTTGAAATAGATGAATATACATATGTACACACACATACATACATATTTATATTTGGGTAATTTTGAATACACTGTATATTGTATCCTCCAATGAGAACTGGAGGATATATATTTTGTTATCAGCAACACCGCACAATAACTCTTTTCTTCTCAATGTTTATGGTATTACTAATTCAAGGCTAGCTGGAGATGTTGCAGCAAGTCCTAGCAAAAATGTCAACATTGAAAAAAAAAGGTAAAAGAAGATTTTTTTTTTTTTTTGGTAGAGACAGAGTCTTACTCTATTGCCCACAGTAGAGTGCAATGAAGTCACAGCTCACAGCAACCTCCAGCTCTTGGGCTTAGGCGATTCTCTTGCCTCAGCCTCCCAAGTCGCTGGGACCACAGGCGCCTGCCACAGCACCAGGCTAATTTTTGATGCAGTTCGGCCAAGGCCGGGTTTGAACCCGCAGCCATTGTTATGTGGGGCTGGCACCCTACTCCCTGAGCCACAGGCGCCGCCCTAAAAAGAAGCTCTTTAAAATCAAACTGCCACAATCTAGCTTTAGTACATTTTCATCACCTCCAAAACATTCTTTTACCATCATCTGTAGTTAATTGCCTCTCCCAACCCTGCCTTAGACAAATGCTGATCTGCTTTTGTCTCTGTAAACTTATTTTCTAGACATTGCATATAATGGAATTAACACAATATGTAGACTTTTTTGGATTGGCTGTTTTAACATATATTTAAGGGTCATCCACATTTTAGTACTTATCAGTAGTGTGCCTTTCATTACTGAATAATGTTCCATAATAAGTATGTACCATACTTATTAAATCATTCTCCAATTGATGGACATTTAGATTGCTTCCAGTCTGAGCCATCATAAACAACACTGCTAGGAACATTCACGTACACATCTTTAATGAACACAATTACATTCTCTTAAATAGATTCCCAGTAGTGGACTTGCCAGGTTGTGAGACAAGTTTGTTTAAGAAATTGCTAAACTGGTTTCCAATGTGTACCTTTTTGACATTACTACAAGCAATGTGCGGGGATTCAACGCCTCATCAAAGCTTGCTAGTGTCTGTCTTACCATAGTTATTTTAGTGAGTATAAAATATCATTATGGTTTTAATCTGAACTCTAACAAAAAATGCTGTTGAATACTTTCATAATATTCTCATGATATTGCATCTTCACTGATGAAATATCTATTCAAATATTTTGAACATTTTTGAGTTGTGTTCCTATTGTTGAGTTTTACATGTTCTTTGTATATTCTGGATTAGGTCTATTTATTTAATTTTATTGTCTTTATTATTAAAATCATAGCTGTGCACAATAGTGCAATCAAGGGGTACAATGTGCTGGTTTCATATACAATCTTAACTATATTTATCAAACTGATTAACATAGCCTTCCTGGCATTTTCTCAGTTATTATATGAAGATTTATATTCTGCATTTAGTAAGGTTCGCCTGTACCCTACCAAGAAGCACTGTAGGTGTGGCCCCACCAATTACCCTCCCTCCACCCCAACCTGCCCCCCTCCCCTCCCTACCCTTGTGTTATAGTTGGGTTATACTCTTCATATGACAGCTATAAATTAGCTTCATAGTAGGGCTGAGTACATTGTATACATTTTCTTCCATTTTTGAGATACTTTGCTAAGAAGAATATGTTCCAGCTACATCCATGTAAACACAAAAGAGGTAAAGTCTCCATCTTTCTTTAAGGCTATGTAGTATTCCATGGTATACATGTACCACAATTTATTAATCCATTTGTGGCTCGATGGGCACTTAGGTTTCTTCCATGACTTAGCAATTATGAATTGGGCTGCAATAAACATTCTGGTACAGATGTCTTTGCTATAATGTGATTTTTGGTCTTCTGGGTATATACCTAGTAAAGGAATTATAGGATCGAATGGAAGGTCTATTTTT
>CAUYON010068489.1:0-19496 GCA_963573935.1 Arctocebus calabarensis
ATGATTTGATTTCTCCATCAATTTTAAAACTTAGCTTCGCAGGATATAGAATTCTGGGCTGGAGATTGTTCTGTTTAAGTAGATTAAAGGTAGATGACCATTGTCTTCTTGCTTGGAAAGTTTCATTAGAGAAGTCTGCAGTCACCCTGATTTGCCCCTGCAGGTCAACTGGTGCTTACTCCTGGCAGCTTGAAGAATCTTTTCTTTGGTCTTGACTTTGGACAGGTTCATCACTATGTGTCTTGGGGAAACTCGGTTAGAGTTGAGGAGACCTGAGGTCCTATATCCCTCTGAATGGAGAGTGTCAGAATCTATGGTGATTTGGGGGAAATTTTCATTTATAATATTCTCTAGTATGGCTTCCATTCCCCTGGGACTTTCTTCTTCCCCTTCTGGGATACCTATAACTCCTATGTTTGAACACTTCATAGAGTCCCATAATTCCACCAGTGAAATTCTGCTTTCCCTTTCTTCTTTTCTGCCTCTTTAACTATCTGAGTTATCACAAGAGCTTTGCCCTCTACCTCTGAGGTTCTTTCTTCTGCATTGTCTAATCTGTTGTTGATACTTCCTACTGCATCTTTAACTTCCCTAATGGACTGCTTCAGTTCCCTCATCTCTGCCATATCCTTTTTATATTCTTCATAGCGTTCATCTCTTAATTGATTCTGTTTCTGAATGTCTTTTTCCACTTTATCAGCATTTTCCTTCATTGTTTCTTTCATTTCCTTGATTGTTTTCACCATCTGTAGTCTAAATTCCCTTTCTGTCATTTCTAACATTTCCTTATAGGTGGAATCCTCTGCAGTATCTACCTCACAGCCCCATAGGGGGGTTACTCTGGACTGGTTTAACATGATGCCAGGAGTTTTCTGCTGATTCTTCCTCATGAGTGATTTCTTTTATCTGTTTCCTTGGCCTAATTTTCCTTTCACTTCTTCCTGTTCCTTACGTTGCCATGCCTCTGGACTAGGGTTTTGATGAGTCCTTTTGGTACAGGACCAGAAGGATTAAAAGATTGAAGAGCAAGAAGGAAAAAAAGAAAGAAAGAGAGAAAAAAAGAAAAAGAAAGGAGAAAGGAGAGGGGGGTGGGTAGAAGTAATTATCGACCAAAAGAAGAGAGGCACAGAAAGAGGAGGATGGGGATGAGAGCAGTATAGGTGTACAGTAGGGTACTTTGATCCAACCTTAAGAACCACAACCTGTGGGGGTGCTGGGTTGGATGGTTAGGTCAGCAGCTCTTTGCCAGCCTGTGTGAACAAAGTACCCCACCTCCACCAAGTAGAGAGGAAAGACAAAAATGCAATAAATCAAAGCAAAACAAGCAAACCTAAAACTTTACTGGATAAAATTGGGGAAAAAACAATTAATGTGTGTAGAAACACTAGCAAAATTGAAGTTCTAATTGTTGAAAAAGGCAACAATGGAAAATTATATTTAAACTAGAAAAATGAAGAAATAAAAGAAAGAAAAATCTTTAAGGAAAATGTTGAAATTAAAAACAAAACAACAATAACAAGAACAAACAAACAAACAAAAACCACCAAACAAAACAAAACCAAAAACAAAGCAGTATATATATCTTGCTGATATTGTCTGTGCAAGAGGTGATCTTCTGGGTTATGATATGTTAATCACAATATTGATACAGGCCTTTAATGATTTCTCAAACCCCACAGAGTGGAGAGCTTAAATCCTCCTCAGCCTGCTTAGAAGGCACTTTAAATTGCTAACTTTGGCTAAGCAGAAGCTTTCCCAGGAAAGTGCTTATGGCTGAGATCACTCTTTGAGTCCTTAAGTGGCTATCCACTTACCCTTTGGTTTACTTGCCAAAACTGGTCTCACCTTATGTCCCTGAGGGCTAAGGCTGCAAGGCGTCTCAGTCCCTGCCTTTAGGCTGCTCAATCACGAGATTACTTGCTCCTGCCCGATGCTTGTTCTGCAACCCTGAGGGTGGAGCTTGCCAGGGCAGTTCTCCCACAATGGCTCCACACAGCCCACAACCAAACAGCAGTAGCCCCATGTGGCTTGATGGCCCAGTCTGGAGCCCCAGACAATACTTAAAGACCTTTGCACTCTTGCCCAAGTTCTCCCAAGGCAATTCAACCAAGTTCCAAGTCCAAGAGAAACCCAAACAGCTCACAGGTAAAGTCTTTCCAGCTTGCAATCTCACTGCTGCTGCACCCACAGCTGCCGGCAGAATTAGACCGAATGAACACATGTAACCACTTGCCCGATCTCCATTGCTTTTGCCTTCCCCAGGGGATCTAGAAGTCTCACATTGTCTCCCTGCGTACCCAAAGGGATGTTTTGGGGCAGATCCCACCAGCCAGAGATGCCTGAAGTCTTCTCTCCCCAGTCTCACCATGCCACTGGAAGCTGTTACTCGGCCATCATCTTGCTCTACTCCCCCTCCAACATTTTTTAAATAGCTACAAAATACTTTTTGTTCCTTTTTGTCTTACCTTTCTGCAGTCTGCTTTTCTCATAATGGCAGGTGTGATTCTTTAAAATTTTAGTAAATTCTCCATATACTGACTAAACCCCCACTAAGATTTTCTAATGGATTTAGAAATAATAATTTTTTTAAAAAATCATATAACATAGTCTGATCTGAAATTATACATTTCTCCAATCTTCCTATCCTCTTTCTTATATGTACCAAACATTTCTCCCTTCCTGGCATTTGAACACGCTGTTTTCTCTGCCTGGAGTATTCTTCTCTCTTCTCTGTGTCTGGCAGATTTCTTCTGGTTGTTCACATCTCAGCTGAAATTTCTTCTCTATTAGAAAGATTTTCCTTTTGTGTCCAAAAAAAAATTTACTCTGAATCAAATCCACCTCCTCCCATTCCACCCCTTTTATTCTCCTCCTCAGTATTCATTTGCTTAGACCATTAACTTACTACAATCTGAAATGCTTTCATTTCATTATTTACTGCTTAAAGCTTAGACTCCACCCCACTGTGACTGTACCCTTCATGAGTGCAAGGACCACTTCTCTAGAAGTTCATCAAAGCTTCTCCAATGTCTAGTAAATTTATTTAATAAATATTCATTAAATTAATGAATTAGCAAAGATATGTGTAAAATCTTAGAATTTCCATAGTACTTGATAAATTCCAATACTTATAAAAACAAAGAGATCTTAATGACATCAAGTTAAGGAAGGATAATGTTTATGTAGGTAAATAAATGTGCAGAAGACATCCCACTTGGCATATCTACTTGAGTATCCTAAAGGATACTTGAGGTATACTGTAATCTTCCAAAGGCACTTGAAGTTAGAGAATTTGAGTAAAGTTTATTTGAGGTACTCAATACCTTTGTAGTTTTAACTGCAGAAAAATTCATGGGGAAGATGTACCTTCTGGAAAAAAGGTACACCTAAGATGTTTTAAGATCAAACATTAATGCCCAGTCACTATATTTTGATCTATTTTTGCCGCTAATGATGAGCTACTTTGCTCCATGTAACTTGTATGTATTGGTGATACAGCTGGCAAAACTTAGAGAAAAGTTCAGGCCCAGAACAGAGGTTTTCCTCAGTATGAAACTAATTAAGCCACACCAGTACTCTAACTCCTGAAGTGCCTTTATTAGCACCATGATGTAACCAATGAAGCCAACTAGCCAGGCAGACTAAGGGCCAAAATACTCCTGTGGACATTCTACTTCTCATTTTCAGTCAGGGAAATTCTCCAGCCTTTGAGATAAACATCTTGCCACAAAAAAAATAAGTAAGTGAGGTGATGGTTAGGCTAATCAGTTTGATTTAAGCATTCCACATTATATATTAAATCATCACATGGTACCTTATAAATGGATACAGTTATGATTCAATAAAAATTAAGTTAAAACACACACAAAAAATGAAAGCCTGGTACCAAATTCCACAACTTAGTTAAATAGATATTTCAAATGGTAAACAAAAAGCCTTTAGACTTTCTAGATCTGTTTTGTCATTCTTTATTGAATTATAGCATTTTCTCAAATAATTTGTGCTTTAGAGTTAGAAAACTCATGACTGAAGTACAGAGAATTTCATTTGGCACAGAAAAAATATATAGACTAAGACTAAAGAACATCTCAAAATCTGTTTGAACTTTTTAAATTAAATAAATACTATGATTAATATTACTGATTAATTACAGTGCTGTTTGTCTCTGAAACATTTTTCTAAAAAGTAAACAATCACGCATACACACACAAATGCACATGTGAGTTTACGTACTACATATACATATAAAACATTGATTACAGAAACACTGTTGATATGTATTTTCCCATACTCTCAATATCATTAACTGCTCCAAGATAAGAGGTGAAAGGTATCATAAAGATTGCTTTCAGCTAATGAGCCCTGTAATCTGAATTTTGGGTGCTCTAAAACCTAGTTTGCTTATTCCACTTGCAGTCATTCTGTTACTTATTTTGTGTTTAGGTGAAAAGTATTTCACCCTTGATGATTGGAAAAAAGACTACAAGTGATAGTTCTGTACCTATCATAAGGAAAAATATATTAGAATGGTGTTAAGTTTTTCATCAGATCAAGAAGAGAGTATAAGAACTAAAAAAGTAGACCACTGGGAAATTAGGAAATAATGGCAGTTCTTTTACACATTGTAAAGCAAAGTGAAAATCATTGCAGTTTGAGACAGAATAATGGGCTTACCTATCATCATTTAAAAGGTTTCTGAATGAAATTTTAGTCAAAGTCATATAATGACTTCAGAAAATTTCAAGGACACCAAAGAGCAACTGAAAAAGATGCTACCAAACTCATCTTAGGGACCATGTTGCATTGCCTGTGCACTCGTCTTCTGTGCTAAACAAAATGTATCTATATTGTTACATATATTACAGCAGCACAAAAGCTCTATGTATGCTGATATAAATTTATATCTTGGTAAAAGCTTCATCAAAGAATCAAGAAAGTAACTAACTACAATGGTCTCAAATATTGTCATTTCATTCAACATCCTTTCCTTATAACATTGGGGAAAAAAAATCAATTCCCATCTGAGGTCCACCACATGTGTGGAGTTTCCATATTCTCCTTATGTCCACATAGATTTTCTCTGGATACTCTCATTTCCTCCCACATGCAAAAATGTGCACATCAGGTTCATTGGACTGTCTAACTTGGTGAGCACAGGTGATCGGATGGCATCCTGTCCAGGGTTGGTTCCCAGCTTGTACCCTGAGCTACCAGGATAAGATCCAGCCTCCCATGACCCTAAACTAGAACAATCAGTTTAGAAAATGAATAAATGAGTAAATACGAATCATTGTACCGTAAAATGTATAAAGTCTAACGTGATCATACACGTGCATGACAATAAGCAATATGATACACAAGTGCTGAGCCAGTTTACCACATTTGTCGTTGTTTTAACAGCATGATTGTAGGACATACCCCTTATCATTTTCACTTTGAAAATATTTATTCTTTGATTTAATCCACCACTACAAAAACCACTCATTGATTCACCAAAAATTTGGTAAATAATTATCTTAATTGTCATTATCAATTGTTCTTAAATGTTATATAGAGCTCATATTTATTTCAATATTTAATATTAGAAATGGGTGGGGTGTTTATTAAAATTATTGATGTTAGTGTGCCCATAAATATGCCTTAGGAACATAACTCTTGTTTATAACAATTGGCCCTTAGTAACATTTGTTTCACTGTATCTCATTTTGCTTAAAGTGGTAGTTTCTAAATGAGGACTTAACTGTATTGCATTTAAGGAAAGATCGTATATTCTGAAACTGATTTTTTGAAAAATATTTTGGGCTTGATTTTTGGCTTTGCCCATAACACATTAATGGGCAAAAGGCCAATTAATGGCCTTCTACAATAAATAAATATAAAATTGGATATATGAAGTGACAATTTTTAATCTTTGTACAAATGATATCACAGGGTGTTAACCCCTGCAAGTGAGCCTACCATTTGGTTAAGGGACATTTCCTTTATTATAAAGTAGAGAAGTAGAGCCCAGGCAGAGCTTGGAAATCTCACAGCTATGAGTGTGGGGCCACTCGGGCAGCTGGATATTGTAAGACGCACTGCCAGAGAGGAGAAAACTATTCAGGGAGCAGTTAATGACATCAAACCTTTTCTTAGGTACCTCTATAAGTCTTTTGTTAAATATTAGCTGTGCATGCATAGAACAAGAGTCAACGAGCCTAGCAGAGAACAACTGGGGATCTGTGAGCTAAACATATCAAGAGGTTGAACAATGCTAAAGTTAAGTTATATCTGAGTTCTTACTGGCCAGTCATAGTTGGGAGACCTCATTAAACATCTTGAATTGAAAGCCAAAGAGTCCAAGCCTTAGAAGTAAACACTACTCTAGGCACCACCTAACAAAGCTGAATATAAGACTTGAAAAGTTAAAACTGATATACCAGCAATTGCTTGCTGTAATAAAATTAAACACTTTCTAAATTAAGATGGAAACCCCAAGTTCTCAAAAATGTAGCAATCACTAAAGGAATGATCATGGCTGTGTTTCAACAAAACTTTATTTATAAAAGCAACTGACTGATCAGATTTGACCTACCAACTATAGTTTACAACTGCTGCTATGGTACTTACTAATTCCTTAACAAAACACCAAGATTTTTATGTACAAAAGAGTTCCTGCCATATGTGTAATTCTGTGATGGAAAAACAAAAGAAATCCATCAGGAGTGTGATTAATTCTGGGAGATATGCAGGAGATTGCCTAGGGAAAGGGCACAAAGGAACATTCTTAGATGATTACAACTATAATATGTATTTGGTGTATGAGTATTTACATTTTTCAGATAATATAAAACTCAGATTATACCTCAAAGAAACCAAAATTGAAACCCATTACATCAAAAAATAAAAACAGACACTGATACTAATTTCTAGAGTTTATAATTTGTGTTTTACCTATTATGTAACTATGGTTGGTTATAGGATTTAAATAAATGTCCTTTAAAAGGACTCAAAAGATTCCCCTAGGTTTATATAATAATGAATCTTGTAAAATAATAATAGCTTATTTTAAGCAAACTTCAATACAATTAGGTAATATATTTGTATGCCTACTGTATAAGCTATGCAGTTTTACATGACATTATACAGAATTGCTAGGGAGATGCAATATTTTACTACTGGAAATAAGGAATTAAATAATAAAAACAGAATTGAAGTTGTACAGTAAAATTGTGAACAACAATTTTAAATAAATATATTTGAAATGTTTCATAAGTGTATTTACATGTAAACACATGAAAGTTTAGCAAGCTCCTAAGTGGCTTATTTATAATATGAGCTCAATAATAGGTCCTGTTGTTTTTATTTTATCAGACATGGTCATAGAAAAAGATACAGATCTTTTTATGCAAGTGAATATGGATACGAATAAAAGTACTAAATATTTTAATAATGGCTTTCTCTGAACGGCAGAATTTAGTCTAGTTTTTAAAATTCTTTTCTACTTTCATATTTCCTCATTAAAGATTTTATAACCAAAAAAAATTTAAATGTGGAAACTAAAAATAAAAAAAAAACTGTTAACACCCACAGTCTCAATGCCCTCAAAGATAGTCTAGCTGTCCTTGAGATACTGAGGCATCATCCAAAGTGAATTCTTTGCTGTAACTCTAAAATTCTCCCTTCAATAATTAAAGCATTAGCCAGTTGGCCTTTGCCATAAAATCATAACAGAAATGGCTGATCACCACATTATGTAGGAAATTCTGTGTCCCTTGGCTGGAGATTAATAGAATGGCATATTCCATTGACATTGTCATACTAAGCAGCAGTGTTCTCTCCATGCCGGCACAGAAGTGGGTACGCTGTTCTGAGCCAATCTAAGGTGATTACCACAGAAACGGCGCTCATTTTACTAACAGCAAGGCCTATTATCCTTCATGCATGGTTTAGCATCCAAGTTTAATAAGATTCTGAAAGTGAAACTGAGGACCCTAAATCCTGAAGAAAATATTTTGTCGTCTCTTATTCGTTTATCACTTGTGTGTCAAATAATTATCTCAATTCTGGTAACAAATTTGTTAGAAGGGCAAGTATATAGAGGCAACAATGATACTACACACTTGAAAGTTTGATTAAAGTAGTAGAAAAACTTTTTTTTAGGCTGTGGTGGAAGAAAACAAAAGACAATTATATATTGTGACGATATAGATAAATCAGAAAAGAGCTTTTAAAATAATAATTTGGTGACGGTAAGAGAGAACCAAATATCAGGACTGTCCTTAAAGATTAAAATAGACGCTCCCCCATCACCTACCAGATAAAGTGAAAACTGTTCTACTTAACAGGCAACAACATCCATAGTTAGGCTCCAGCTTCATCTGCTTCCACTCCTTCCAGAGCTCCTGAGGCATCAGAAACAGTACGGTGCTTTTTGATCCCTGAAAAACACGTCGCTCTTCCGCACAGCCGTGCTTCAGCATGTGCTATTTTCCACACATAAAATGTTCCTTTTTCCTTTGTCTACCTGGTTTAGTCACTTTACAATTAAGTTTCTTTTAATTTCCAAATGCCAGACAGAGTCAATTATTCTCCTCTGTGCCGCCTGTTCCTTGAGCACGCAGGTCACGTTAACAGAGGCAGTCTTGATGTCCTGCACGTGTCTTTCTAGCAGACCGTGTTTTATGAAAGCGAAGCAGAGATTGCAGCCTTGATTATTCTTGTATCTCTCTGCAAGGCACATGGTACATGTTTAATAAATGTCTATTAAATGTTGACTGTTGAATAAATAGGCTAAACTAAGAGAAAGAATCAATTCTATATTCTGAATTATCACAGAATTTAAGTCAGAGGAAAATGGTAGATTAATAGAGGAGAGGGAAACCAAATCACCAAGGGATTAAGAGATTTATTATTCCTAATGCTTCATCAAATTTCTCTCTATGGAGGAAAATTTCTGTCTATAATCCTTTCAATTATTCTGGTCTGACTTGAACAGTCTTGCTTCTTTGACCTAGCTGATACCCACTAGCCTGTGAGCACTATACTAATCAAGTGTAATACCAAGGTCAGATGAGACTTTTCTCACTTGAGTAAATGGGTGCTATCGACTGGAGGGTGCACGCTACTTACAACTGGGCAGGTTTCTAAGTATGTCTCATCATTTCTCCAGGAGAGAAGTGTCAAACCTAATTTTTAAAAAAAAAGTATTAAACCAAGATGTTCTGAAGTAATTTAACCTCCAGTAAAATTACTTTTCCAGTTATCATTCTGTTTGGCTGACATAGGGTCTACACAGTCTTTTTGAATTTTAAATTTGTAATAATAAGTTTCATATTTGACCCATTTTCTCACTAAGTGATTTCATGATGTGATCTCAATGTCTCCCCACAGCCCCTTTTTCCCACTGTTGCCCAGCCAATTAGAAGAACACAAAGCCTAGTTAAGCTTTCCAGCTTTCTCTAATGAATATGAAATCCCTGTAACCGCATTTACAAAAGTATGCTACATGAAACCCCAATTCCATATGATGTTGATATTTTCAATATGAAAAGAGAATTTTGTGGTTAAATCACTACAGTAAGCAAAAAGATTTCTCTCATTAGAACTTCTCAGAGTCTTCAATATAGTAAAGGCTGTTGGAATCTCTAAGAAATGTATGGATAATATTATACAGGAATTTCTTCATATAGGATCATAAGACATTTCCCCCAGGGCATCTCTACTAGTGGTCTATGAAATATACTTCTCTCCCCCAAAAGAGGGATGTAAGAAATATCAGATATTTCAACAGAGCCGTGGAAGTCTAATCTCAGTATGACCACACAGATAAGGGGACTGGACCCTGGACCCTGTCACCAGGGTAGTATGTGTCCCCCAAATAGGAAAGATGTATATATTTGAGTACACAAGTATTTAGTATTATTTTTATTGCATTGTAATTTTTTTCTAAGTGAAAAGAAAATAGTGACAATTATCTATATTCTTTAAAATTGAATATGAAGATGGTGACTTTTGGAGTCAAAATAGGGGGGTAAAGCACGCATTGTCTCATCTACAAGTCTGTCTTAGAATTTCCTGTTCCAGGATAAATTATGTATAAATAAAAAGATGGTACCTAATGTGTTTTTAATTGGAATATAAACAAAATCATAGGTGCACCCATGTTTTTTTTCTTTGGAATACTAAATAAATTGTATAACACAAATGATATATATTTTTGGCTGTCACCTGTGTATGGGCATAGATTTGGAAATGTGGCTTGCAAGGGAAATCAAGTGGGGTAGGGGCCAACACTGATGACCGAGCAAGGCAAACATACTGTGGCACAGATTAAGACAGACGTGAGGTCTAAGATGTAGGATCTCAAGGCACAGGTAGGCAATAGTTTAAACTCAAAATTCCAGGCTAACAGTTAATTCAGATCTGTCCATGGGTTCATGATATTTATCCATTCAACAGAGTCTTAGCAGAATCTTTCTGACATCAGAGAAACTGATTAAAATTAAAATAGGCTTCACATCATAGGGACAGTAGTGACTGTGCTCTAAATAAAAATTTCATAGAGACAGTCCTGACATTATTTCCATATTCTTCCACCTACCATCTCTGTAACCTTTCATAAAGTAAAGTTCCTTGTGGAAAAATTACAGAATAATTTGGAAAATGAAATAAAATAATGCATATAATCTAGAACCATCCCTGTCATCCAAAAGATGTTTGGTAAATATTACCTGTTATCATTGAAAAATTTCCAAATTGGTAATTCAAGATTGGAATGAAGGCAGAGAGCTCCTTATTAAATACACAAGGAAGATATAAATCAAAAATTTTTATTGCAGGAACCTATCACAATGGAAACCAAGAAAAAAATCAAAGTGCAGTTTTGTGGTCAGAAGAATAACAATGGACCGTGTCCTAGGTCTTATTCATAACGATGCACCACTATTATTTCACCTATAATGTCAGATCTTCATGCCCATTGCAGACCCACCATCACCTGGTCAACTTGGCTGAGTGCCGCTAAAAATGCTTTAATGTCTCTCTCCTCACTTTTTTTTCTCCTCTCTCTCTCACACACATATACATACAGTCTTTGTTGGGCAAACAGTATATAAGGTGACCAAGGAAGTCTTCATAAATTACTGTTGCTCTCATCACAACTGATAGAATCAGTAGTGTGTGTTCTCAAATTCTGGGGATGGCAGGCCAATGTCAGTGTAGAAGGTGACCCAAGTAATCCAGAAACACAGACAGAGAGACACATTCATCTTTGAAAACACTGCTCTTGTTCTAATATTTAGTCAGACAAGGAAACATCATTTTCCAATGCAGGATGTAGGATACACCTGCACCTGTACACATCCATATTAACGTCATCATGTCACTAATCTATGTCTAATATTCTATTTCTATAAACATACACTCAAACGGAGTAAATATGGAAACTATACCTTTTAGTTTTAGCAGATAGATAAAATCTAGATATCTGATAAGCAAGTATCTCCCTTAGTATATACTATGTAAATGGAATCCAAATATTTTCCCTTTGAACACTCTTCCAATGCAAATTGTTACAGTCATTGAATCACCTATGAAGCTTATACTAATTCTAAAAATTGGTCTCAAATTGTCCTTTTTTGGTTAGAGTCATCCTTTTTAACTGACATGCCCCATAAAAGCTTTTCAAGTAATGCAAAGAGGTTACTAAGTGGAAAATATTTCAAGAGCTCTGAAAATATAAGCTTTACAGAGTCCTAGCCTTGAAATTCTCAGTTTACAAGAAAATTTATTGTACACACATGTTGTAGCAATGGAACGCAGTGTGTGGTATTAAATCAAAAAAGAGACAGCCAAACACCTACAGTTCTATGCTGGAAGTTAAAAACTGTCACCCAGAGAAGGCAAAAAAAATTAAGTACTGGGAAAAAAAAAAGACTATAAAATCACCAGGGGAATGTTATAAACTATCATTTTCTGGGCTCTGAGTTTGAGCTAGTAAGAGACCACCTTCTCCAAATGGATTCAACAGATGGAAAATAAAAATTGCCAATAGATACACAGGAACCGTGTTTTACAGCTCTATACATTTGAGACACATTACAAAGCAAAAAGTAAAACTGAATACCCTACATAAATACAGACTGTAATGGTTATAGAGGTGACAAGTATGGTTGGCCAGAGAGGGAAGACATTATAATTTTGTGTGGTGCAGTATGTCAGTTCGTGCAACCGGGAAGCCACTATTTCCAGAGGAAATCACAGCAGGTGTGACAGTGAACTGTAGTAATTAATGCATTCTGCTCTGCACACAGTGGCTCACCTGGTTTTCCCCGGCAATAAGGGAAATAAAGTTCATTCCAAATGTTAGAAGTATGCAAGGACCATCATTTGAAACATTTTGAAAAAATATCGAGTCTATTTAGATAAAATTTAGTAATTTTGAAAGCAGAGACATCTTCATTAACACTGGGGTTTGCAGCCTAAAAATTGAACAGCTTATTATTAAGACAATTCTCAGAACTCAGAATTCTAATTTACTTCTCAGAATTTCTGAAAAGGAGAAGAAGGGGAATCAGAACAGCAGACAGTATATAACATCAAAGCAACTTCCTTTAAGTTAGAAAAATATACAGTGGCTAAACTATACATGCATATTTCACCAATTAGGTAATAAATAGCAAAAAAAAAAAAAAAAGCAAGAAAGGGATTAGTGCACATAATCAAGAAACTGCAAGATGACTTTTAGCACTTTTTCTTTTTTGCAGTTTTTGTGTTAAGATGACTTTTAACTCTGCAGAATCAGAATAGATGATTTCACATATTCTCTATAGACTGTTTATTATTTATTTATAAATCTAAGATAGAAAAAAATTCTAAATACTAAAAGACAAAGTGGTACAATTAGAAAAAAATTCAGGCTTTGTGTGTGTTCTGAATTAGGTGATTACCTTTCCTCTTATGTTTCCTAAGTAGTGCAGCTGCTGTGTTATTTTGCTGCGTACATCCTTCAATGAGTTCCTTTGTTGGGATATGTATATGCTTTGAAGAAAAGACTCAACCACTGGTGTTTATCCAACAATAGTAAAACCCTATTAACAACCCAAACAAACACATAATGAATACAACCAAGTCTAAACTGTGCCAACTAGATAATGCTGACCCTGCAGTATAGTTTATTGTATTTCAAAGCAATTATTAGTAGCACAGGCAAACACAATGTATGATGGCTTCAATTTTAATTTGGAGCGTGCAGCTGGTTCTGTTGTTTACTTACCATCTGCCAACCCTTCCTCCTTCTTACCAAAACTGAGTTGTTTTTTATTTGTTTCTCTGTTTGTTTGTTAGGTACTCACCCCTCCCACACACAGCCCAAATGATCTATGGAACACAGTATTTCTATCTGACAGTATTTGTGCCTATAATGTTCACCCAACCATTATGACATCCACTGGGAGGATTCGCAAAAGCAGAGAGCTGAATATTTACCCATATTTTTTATCTGCTCATCTGGGTAACATATAAACTTATGCAGCAAATGAGGTTTTTTATCAAATCCTAATAGTACAATTTCTTCTGATGTCCAACCAGATATTCCAAGAGAGTCAAAGTTAGGTCTCATTATGGAGTCTTGCTATAAATAAGGTAATTTCATGGTTCAACTTGTTTCGTAGCCTCACTTAATCTTGACCTTACCCAGTCCTCAGAATATTGGTGATGTTCACATTGCCGTCTATGGACCTGGGAACAACACTGCCCAGGATTACCATCTATCAGGTTGAGCGGCTGTCATGAAACTGACATTTCATGAAGTTGATTTAATGGTGATGAAGTCATAAGATAGAGATATCAATTTTGTTGTTTTAAGCAAACATCAAAATACAAGTTGCCCTGGAAAATGGTCAGCTTTTAGGATGATGTTACATGCTTCTTCTAATGAAGCTTCTGTTGCTCACATATTTTTGGAACAACTCTATAGTAATTCAGGTGGATTAGAAGCCACAGAAAAAGACCCTACTTCATTATGTACCATGTACAAAGTGACAGTGACTAAAGCCAAAGTTATCCACACAAATACTCAAGATAATGTACTTAGTCAGCAGTTCTAAACCATGTCACCTGGGTATAAACTAGAATTGAGTCATCTTTAACATGCTGACAATGGAAGAATTTTAACATGAGTATATTTTGTTTTACTTGGAGATTTTTCAAACGTTTCACAATCAATTAATGATCAGCTTTTGAGGCAAGTGTCATATGTGGCCATATTTACTGGATTTGATAACCATAACCTGAACACCTTTCTTAACATGCCATTTGTTTTATTTATTTGTTTTGATCACTCTCACTGCAATATAAGCTCCATAACACTATTAATATTTGTTTTTATGCATCTCCAGTTCAGAGAACTGTGCCTATTGTACAGTAGGGATCAAGAAGATAATTGTTAAGTGAATGAGTAAGAGAATTAACCTAGAACACAAAGCCAGACCATATACTCAGCAAAGTAGTACCTATAGTATATTCTTCCAAGTAGCCACTAGGCACAGTACTGAGAACAGAGATAAACAAATGATCATAGCACATCTCTGACTTGGTAACAAGACAAAGATTTCTGCATCTTCATACTAATCCCCATGAAGTATCTTAATGTGCTGCAACATCAGCATTAATATTAAAAGTTAATCTATTCTGAGAAATTGATGACACTTGTCTTTGATTTTTGATTAAGAGTTTCTAGATATCCCAAGGGAGGATTAATGAATGATTACTGAGCATGACATCATGGCCATCAAATCATTTCATACATGACACCCCAGGAGATCCTAAAACTAAATTATGTCAAGTATATCACTTCATACATGATACCCCAGGAGATCCTAAAACTAAATTATGTCAAGTATATCACTCTAGGAAGACCTAGAGACATCAGTAACAGGATAAAAATATACAGTTTGTGAAACAGTGACTGAATTGGGGAAGAATTTTAAAAGACAAAACTGATGTCCACATATTTTAAACCAGAGTTTGTATCCCATTGACAGTGGGTAAATATTGGAGAACAAATGCCATATCTTATAATAAACATATTACTAAATAAGTCAGTTTTTATACAGGTCAACAAAATATATGCCAAGAGATAAACCAGAAGTAAATACTTAATAAAATCAATCTAGATCTTGTTTGACTTAAAGTATGCAGATCACATACTACTTTGTGTTAGTTGCACTAACAAGATAAAGCTATTATTGTCAATAAAATCGACAATCAAATCAATTTTGTTTTCTGACAGTTGCTGCTTGCTTTACAATTAAGATATTAAAAACAGAATGAAGTGGATAAGTCCTTCTCATCCTCTCTGTAGTATATAACACTTGAGAAAGATTATTCTTTACCCTTTGCATGAAGGTCAAGGATGACACCTATACAGCTGCCATTAGCAGGCCTGATTACAGCATTTGTCATGAAGCGCCTTTCCTGTCCTTCTCAGTGACCAGTTCATAGGGGATACCACATGATACCACCTACGTTTCTCTTGTACATTAACCCTTTCTCACAGTAAGGAGTAAGGGGTCTCTTAAAGTTTCTAGATAATGTTATCCTAGAAAGATTTCTATATCACTACACTGAAACAAAACAAAACAGAAATGTGATAAGTAATTCTGTATTTAATACAGGGCTAAACTCTTTGGCATGTGTTTTTTCATTTTAATCTTCACTACTCATGAGGTAGAGATTAATCACCCTTTTCATGAATTATGAAGCTGAGGGGTTGTGACTCGCTGAATGTTAGACAGCTAGACCATCAACGTGGCTATACCAACCTCAGATCTTAAAGCTTACAGCATTTTATACTTTCCCCAGTAGTCTTCCTAATGAACTTCTCAGAGTTTTATTCAGTTCTCAAAATGCACTTTCACATTCTCTATCTTTGTAGTGATTATTCAATGAAGATTCTGAAATAAGTTTTGCCAAGAGACAAAAAATAATTAAAGACCTAATTCACAAATGACAAGCTTTATGGCATGAAAAATAAAATAGCTACACCACAGTGTGAAAAAGCATTTCTTCTGAAAGACTGAAGTCTGCACACATAGAATGATTAGTCTTCCTGATTTGTATGCAGCTGATAGCTTGTCTGAACCCCTCAGGTTATGACCATGACACTGGGATACTTTTGATTTTCTTCTTAATTCAAAATCACATGGTAATGATGGCCAAGTTCTGTGTAGCACAATCTCATCATCTCACAGGGCCAATCAATGACTTCAAAGCTGTCTGGCTCAAATAGATTTCAAAGGGACACAATCACTGTCTTTCTCTTTTCTAATTTTTCAGCACAATAGTTTAGAGCAATGGGTGGGTGGAGAACATGACTAGAAGAAATTTGGGTTTTTATCTTGGCATTATTACTTTCTAACTGGGATACCTTGGGCAAGTCACTGAACCTCTCTGGGTCTCAATTATCTCATGGGTAAGAACTGTAGACAATGACACTTGACCTGCTCACCTCATAGGGCAGTTAGTAGAATCCACTGATGGACAGTAAGAAGTATTCAAAGTATAAAGGTCAGTCAAAGAAACCTGGAGATTTTCAATCAAGAACTTGACTTTTACTCTCTCATCATATATTTTATTCTATTTAACATTCTATAATGTTAAAAATGAGAATTTTTGCAAGGATCATCTTAAAAATCCATGACACTTTTTAGCAAGACTTTTATTTTTCTCAAATAAAGTATGATTGCTTTATGGTTTACTTTGGAATGTTTTATTGCTGACTTTTGAATTTTATATATTCTCTTGATGCAAATTTTGAAACAAATACATAAGAATATCTTACATATTTGAAATAAATATATAAGATAGCAAGGATATTTTTAAAATAAATATATAAGGTAATGACAAAGCCTTCAGAAAATATTTTAATTTATTTATTCCAATTCTCTTTCTCTATACATACATTTATAAATAAATGTATATTGTGAATATAAAATTGAGTTCATTGTAAATGTAATTTTTCATTTACTAACAACATTTTGTATATTGTTTGTCAAAACATGAATCTATAAAATTAAAACCCAAGGTTACATTGATTAAATGTAACACTTAATTTTTGAACACTCAACTTTTTTCAACATTAAACCTTTACCAATGATTATATGATGAGTATCCTCACATATAAATTATTGCTATTTGGGTATTGCTTTATGAAGGTTTTTAGAAGTGGGATTTTCATTTTAAATGATTTAGATATCTTAAAGTTTCAGTTACAGATGAAAAATTACTTTCATAAAATTCAGATTTAAAGTCTTGTAAGCTGTGAATGGAATTCCCTATCTTTTGGTCTCTCCCACCAAAATCAAACATCTGATCACACACCGTGCACACAACAAAACAAAAACAATACATGGCATGTATAGTGATGAAGAATATACAGTAGTTTAGAGTCAACTCTCAGGTGTATAATAAACATTTTTATGTGGACTATCAGACATGTCTGGTAACCTGTGGTAATAATACAAAATGTACTAAGGATTTGCATCATGTTGTCTCTGACTATTTACTTAGGATAGATTCCTAAAAAGTAAATTAGGAAAATAATTCATAACAGTGAAAAAATTCCTCTCTATATACATATACATTCTCAAATTTCTTTCCACAAGATAATGTTGGATTAGGTTCCTGCCAATTATATTTTTTTGTTCATTCATTCAGTCTGTCAGTCCACAATCACATACTGATCACATCCTCTGTATCAGGGTTTATTTGACACACTGGATACAATAGTGAACAAAACAGACAGACATTAAAGCCCCAATGCAGCTCATTCACGAGTTGGAAGGAGCAAGAAAATGAGCAAGATCAATATGCAAACTATAAACTATATTATATGGACATAACAGATAAGAAGAAGCAAACAAATGGGAAGAAAAATAATAAGGGTGGGATTTATAATTCTAGATAAAGTGATTGAAAAAGGTCTCAAAGTGAAGGTGATATTTCACTGTGTCTTGTGCTATTGATAGGTTAAATGAGAGTCAAGAATTGGTTAATGGACTTAGCAATGCAGATGTTCTTATTTACTTTGATAAGAAGAGTTTCAATGGGCTAGTAGAAGTCAGAGAATGGACCTGAGAGATACAAGCTAAAAAGGTCATGAGATCTGCATCTATTTATCTACTTAAATTAGTAAAAAAAGAAGACATTTAATCCAGACCAGGAGACTAGAGATGATTTAGGATCAAAGCCCTGGCTCACAACAAACTTTGTTCACTTGGCTGAATGTTTCTTGTCTGTCATACACTCAATGTAATAATGTCAGCCTGGTATTTTACTTTAAAAAATTCAAATATTTCCTGGTATGATTCCATCCTGTGTAGCTGTTTCTGTGGAGCAGTAGTTGTTTATCTCTGTTTCTCTCCCATCTAAGCATGTGCCATTACCCCATGGAAGATTCAGTGGACATGGAGATGAACCCCTGAGCCCTCAGAACTATCTTTTTGGTTGTGAGCTTACAAAGATTATCACTTTAAGGTGGAGGATAAGGAAAATAAGAACCAGTTATCTTTAAGAATGGTCAGTTTAGGGGCTAGTACAAAGGATGAATTGCACATTGTTGAAGCAAGGGCAATGAATTATGAAGGCAGTCCAATTAAAGTAACACTGGCAAATTTGAAAATGTCTGTACAGCCAATGATTTCTCTCAGGGGCTTTGAAATAATACCACCCATGGTCTTACAGTTGAATTGTGGTTCAGGCTCTGTGCATATTAGTGGGCAGCACTTAGTAACTGTGGAGGAAGATGCTGAGTCAGAAGATGAAGAGGAGGAGAATGTGAACTCTTAAGTATGTCTGAAAAGCAATCTGTTCCTAGAGGTGGCAGAAAGTTTCCACAGAAAAAAGGTAAAACTTGCCACTGATGAAGATAATGATGATGATAAAGATAAAATGATGATGAAGATGATTTTAATGGGGAAGAAAATGAAGAAAAAACTCCAGTGACAAAATCTTCATAAGACACTCAAGCCAAAAATGTACAAAATTCAAACCAGAATAGAAAAACATCAAAATCATTAACATCAAGATCAAAAGGTCAAGAATCCTTCCAAAAACAGTAAAAAAAGTCCTAAAACACCAGAAAGACCTATTTCTATAGAAGACATTAGATAAAAAATGCAAGTAAGTGTAGAAAAAAGGGTGGTCCTCCTCCAATGTGAAAGCCAAGTTCATCACTATGTGAAGAATTGCTTCTACATGAAGGACCAGGAGGTTACTCAAGATCTCTGGCAGTGCAGGAAGTCTCTTTAAGAAAATAGTTTTTGTTTTTTTTTTTATTGAATCATAGCTGTGTACATTAGTTCAACCATGGGGTGCAGTGTGGGGGCTTCACATGCAATCTGAGATATTTTATCAACCTGATTGACATACCGTTCATGATATTTTCTCGTTTGCTATATGAAAACATTTTTGATCCGTATTTAGAAGTTTTCTCTTGACCCTTCGAATATGTACCA
>CAUYON010068490.1:0-11663 GCA_963573935.1 Arctocebus calabarensis
CTCATAAGCTAAAAAAAGAAATGGTGCATCTTAGCAGGGTTCTGGTGAAACTTATTAAAGGCAGAGTATCAATGTCTTTATATAGTGATCAAGAAAATGCCATGAAGGCTATCTGTAACAGTACGATCAAAATATTTCTGAATGTATATGAAGCACATTGTGTCCTATGATTGCACCAATGTACACAATTATGATTCACTAAAATTATAAAAAAAAGAAATGTCAATTAGATAAACTTAAAATGTATATCATTTTGTAAACATCTACCTACTATGTATTTAATGATTACAAAAAATAGAAACTATTTGTTAATTTTAAAGTTAAGTAACTTTTGGATGATTTGTTGATTATTTGCTTTGCTGTGCAGAAGCTTTTTTAGCTTCATGTGATACCATTTCTCCAATTTTTTTTTGACTGCCTATGCTTAGCAGAATCATTCAAGAAGTCTTTCCTGGGGCAGTGCCTGTGGCTCAGTGAGTAGGGCGCCAACCCCATATGCCAGAGGTGGTGGGTTCAAACCCAGCCCCGGCCAAAAACTGCAAAAAAAAAAAAAAAAAGAAATCTTTCCCCAGACCAATGACCTGAAGCATTTCTCCAATATTTTCTGTTAGTAATTTCATAGTTTTGTGTCTTAGATTTAAGTTTTCAATCCACTTTGATTTGATTTTTGTGTATGGTGAGAGATAAGGGTCTAGTTTCATTCTTCTGCATATGAATATCCAGTGTTTCCAAGCATCATTTATTAAAGAAATTGTTCTTTCCCCACTGTATGTTCTTGGCACCTTTGTTATATATAAGTTCACTTTAGATGTGTGGATTTATTTCTCAATTCTCTATTTTGTTCCCTAATTCTATGTGTCTGTTTTTATGTAAGTACCATACTATTTGGATATTACTTCTCTGTAGTATAATGTGAAGTCAGGTAATATGATTACACCAGTTTGGTTCTTTTTGTTCAGGATAAACAGCTTTGCTTGTGATCCTATTAAATAGCATATGTTTGCAAGAAGTTTGTTCTCACTTACATTCTAATAACTTGCAAATTGTATCTAAAACACACAATCTCATTTACTGTAGCTACCTATATACCAACTCTGATTTCAAGTTTCCATTTTACTGATGGTACTACATATTTCAGGAATCCTAGGTTTGAAACTTAGACAACATATCTAACTTCTTTCAAAATGGCTCCCAGCATTTAATTAGTTGCCGGTGTCACCCTTTTATGAACCTCTTTGATGAAATCATCCAGAAAATGATGAGACCAGCTGAAGAAGAAAGTACTTGAGCAGCCAGAGCTATTCCTCAGATAGACTGAAAAGAAAGGGATTTTCTGAATGAAAGAAAGAAATGTATGTTAAACAGCATAATACTTATTAGCCTGAGTTTAGAATTCTACATTTTCCAGAACTGCAGGGTAGAAAAAAAGTTAAATTGCAAAATAAAAAATAGCAGACAGAAATTTGGAAATCACTGATAAAACTGAATACAATGCCATGAAAAGTCTTCTTTAAAATCGATAACCAGTCAGAATGTAGAGGTTTGCTATGGTTTGAACGTGTTCCCTAAAGTTCCTGTGTTGGAAACTTAATCACTTAATCCCTGATGGAACAGGGAGATGGGGCCTACCAACAAATAATTACACTTTGTTCTCATAAATTTATTAATGTCATTACTGGGGAGTTATCTTGAGAGTGTGGTTGTAATAAATGTGAGTTAAACCACCTCTTGCTCTTTTGCTCTGGTGCTCTCTTACCATTCTGTTTTCCGCCATGGGATGACACAGCACAAAGGTTCTTACCAGATGCCTTTACCATACCATTGGACTTCCTAACATCCAGAACCATGAAACAAATAAACTTTTATTATACAATCTCAGGTATTATATTATAGCAACACAAAATGAACTAAGAGGCCCAAACACAGTAAACTTAAGTGTGCAATCAGGATTAATTACATTTAGGTTGAAGACTAAATACCCCAAGCAGGAAAGAACAATAAATACTCACTGAACTAAAATGATGACCACTCACCATCTTTGTAAAACATTCAGGAATAAAGAAAAAGTATTTTTTCTTTGTTCTAACTTTTCCCAGAGGATAGAAACCATGTGCCTGTTAGCTAACTAACCTCTAGAGTATCAATCCCTTTCTTCCCATTGACCCTAGACAGTTTGATATTTGGGGAATTGTTGATTCTGGCTCCTCTTTGGAAATGCATTCCCTACTATAACAAACAGCTGAGCTATTTTGGAAGTTCTGTGAATGTCATGTTCTTCTGACAAAAATCTATAGCCTATTGTGATTAGAAAACAAATAGATGCTACTTATCCTTAACCCTGAAAATCTAACTACCAGAAGAAAACAATTCTCAGATCACATCCCAACAAAGATACTCACATTTCCTGGCAAGCAATTTATAGACAAAAGAGGTCCCTCTCTGTGTCCTTAAACCCACCTTGCCTGAAATTATATTCCTCCACCCTAAAGGGCAGGTTTTGGAAGAAGGCTCTATTCCTATCAAGTGGTAAGATTTGCGATGAAAGGTAATGCAAGGCAGATAAGCTTCAACTCTTGGACTATTGTGCCTAGGACACAGATTTCTGGGCCTGCAAATTTCTAATACCTCATTCATACCCCTTGCACTATTCTTAACCAATCACATGTCTTATAACACTGCTACTTTTTCAATCAAAAATATTTTACATATTTCTGTGCAAATTGGTCAACCCTATTATAATAGTTTCATTTAAGATACTTTACCTGCTAATTAGCTAGCCACAGTGTTGCTTCAGATAAAGACACTTCATATGCTAATTAGCACCCCTAGAATTTTAATTAGAATGAATACTTTTTACCTTATTCATCACTGCCTATATAGTCCAAAATATTTTAAAGTTAATTCCCACACAGATAAAATAACTCAGGAACTCCTTCAGTCCCATAAATGTATAAATATCACTAAAACCTTGCCCATCTTCCATAACATGCCTGCAAGAATGTAGGAAAGCTAGCTACCTTTCACAGACAAGTGGGATAAACTCACCTGACTGTTGGCTTTGCCTCTTAATGTATAATTGGGTATTTATGTTCATTGCACCTCCTAGAATTCCAAATAAGTAGCATTCTCTTCTGCTTCTCTGAATATCCAGAGCAATTCTGGATCTCTTGTAAGAGACATAGGATAGGATCTTAATTTGTGATGACTGTTGCTTTTATTCATGGCTCAAAGAACAGTTTCTGAAGAATGAATGTGTCAATGAATGAACACATTAATGAATAAGCTGAGTGATTTAAAACTATTACTGAAACTCTCTGAGCCTCTGAAGTTTCCTTATATATAGATTAGGAATAATAATAATACTCACTTATATTAATAGCGTGATTTTCCTAATTCAAGTGTACTTTACGTAGTGCTACTACATTAACTCTCTTAAAACACTATTTTATACAACTCTAACACTGACTGCACTTACCATACTATTGTATAATTCTTTTGTTCCTTGTCTGATTTTCCCACTGGATTGTGAATTTGTTGAGGGCTCACACTTCACATTTTAAATTTTATCCCCAGATCTAGCACTGTGAAAAGCACACAGCAGTTCTCAAAGAATGCCTATTGAATGAATAAATATGCCTGAATCACTAAAATGGTTAAAATGATTGTAACCATAATTGCAATTGAATATGTGAGTACTAAATTTAATGTAATCCTTACTTTCGAAGTTTTTCCACCATGAAGATTTCCACTCTATTATTAAATTGTACCATGTAAAAGTTAGCTTTTCATAGAAATTAATTCCTCAGAGTAAGTTAACTGAGCAAGATGATTTGTGGCTAGGTTTGCAAAGGCAAAAGAAATAGAATGTTGAGTAATTGCTTGGTCAATTTAGTTAATATTGACAGCAACTCTGGAGTACCTACATAGTTCACTTCTTACTTAAGTAGTACAGATAACTGTCCCAAATCTAAAAAGAAATAATGGCCTTCACTCATTTACATAGAACAGAAAAGTGGTTATAGTAAAATGGAAAAATTAGAGTTTATACAAAGATACTTGCACAAAGGTAGGTACTTGTTCTTTAAGTATAAAAAGGACTTAACTATAAGGTGCTTTTCCTTATAAGACTGTTAATGAAATGAACTTTAAGAAAAATACTACTGAGGACTCCATAACTTTCAAGAATTGGCACCAAAGAATTGAAAATTGTTATTTCTACCATAACCACATTATTGACAACTACACATCAACAAACAAATTTAACCCTTCTTTACATGCATTTGTCCTACTAGTAAAAAAATAAAATTACTAGAACCTTGATATTCCTGGGTTTTTTAAATTAAACCACAAAGAAAATACTGTTTTTATTCAGAAATATGATCTTCATAGGCAATTTCTCCTCAGGTATAATCTAGATGCTATTTCCATTAACAAAACAAAACCTGTCATCTATCGTTTTTCCCCCACATAGAAATGATATGACAAAATCTTTTAAAGAAAGAATAAATTTGTGTCACCTAATTCTTAACACTTCAGACAGATGTCACTTCTTTTTCCAGAATAGCCAAAACACTTCTTAGAAATAAAAACATATCTGGAGGCATCACCTTACCAGACTTCAGGTTATACTACAAATCTATAGTGAACAAAACAACATAGTACTGGCACAAAAACAGAGATGTAGATCTATGGACTAGAACAGAGAATTTAGAGATGAACCCAACCACATATCGTCATTTGATCTTTGATAAGCCTAACAAAAACACACATGGGGGAAAAGAATCCCTATTTAACAAATCATGCTGGGAGAACTGGTTAGCCACCTGTAGAAGACTGAACCTGGACCCACACCTCCTCACCACTAACAAAAAAAGATTCTCTCTGTATAAAAGATTTAAATTTAAGACACAAAGATATAAAATACTAGAAGAGAATACAGGGAAAACACTTGAAGGTATTGGCCTAGGGAAATATTTTAGGAGGAAGACCCCCCTCCTCCCACCCCAGGGCAATTGCAGCAACACCAGAAATTACTGAGATTTGATCAAGGTAGAAAGCTTTTGCACAGGTAAGGGCACTACAACGAAAGCAAACAGACAGCCTTTGGAATAAGAGAAGATATTTCCATGTTATGATTACAACATAGATCTGATAAATAGAATCTACAAAAAACTCAAATCAATTAATAAAAAAAAAAGAGCAAACAATGCCATTTCCTTGTGGGCAAGACACTTGAACAGAAATTCTTCTTAAGATGACAGATGTTATGACCAACAAACACAGGAAAAAATGCTAATTGTCTTTAATCATCCTAGTTATTTTGGAATCACTCATAAAAAAGCAAAGACCATTGAATTATAAAAATTGAAAGATAGTTAAGAATAAACATTTGCATTTCCATTTCTAGCTCTTCAAAATTTTAATTATTTTCTCTCCATTCTTATCTGCATAGCATTTTTGCTCCAAGTCTTAAAACTAAACCAAAGAGTATATTTTAGTTTATTTTAAATTACATTGTATTAATTGATTACACCACCACCCATTAAAATTATTTGAATAGACTTAAATATTAAAAGATATATGACAATAAAATGATATTTGTCAGTAAAAATTGAATCTTGCTGAGATACTATGGTTTATCTAGTTGCAAGAGAGCCCTTAATTTACTGCTAATATTTCTGGACTCAAAGATAAACTGGAAACATTATGGGCTTACATAGCTCTTATTGTTCAATAGAAGTAACCAAAGGTATTCATCAGTAGAGACAAATGCTACCAAAATTAAATTACTATATGAAAGCCCAGTGTGATGGCACACACATATAAATCCTAGCACTTTGGGAGGTCAATCAAGAGGATTATTAGAAATTAGAACTTTGAGACCAGTCTGAGCAAGAACCAGGCCCCATCTCTAAAAAGTTAAATAATTAGCCAGATGTGGTAGAATGTACCTTGTAATCCCTGCTACATGGGAAGCTAAGGCAGGAGGATCACTTGAGCCCAAGGTCTTGAGGTTTCAGTGTGTTATGATGATACCACTGTACTTTAGCCTGGGTGACAGAGTGAGATTATATCTTTAAGTAAATACATACATACATACATACATACATACATGAATGCTTCAAGAAGCACAGCATAGACATTGAGAAATATGACAGGCATCGATCACCATTTTGGGGGGTTTGGTTCATTTTGTGCTGCTGTAACAGATTCCCACGGACTGGAGAATTTAAACAGTAGAACTTCATTTGGCTAACAATTCTAGAGACTGCAAAGTTGAAGAGCATGGTGCTCACATCTGGTAAAGGCCTTTATGTTGCCTCAGGCAAAAGCCCTTTTATAATAATCCATCATCAAGCTAACAAATCCACTCCTTTGATGACCACATTAATGCATTCATGATGGCAGAGCTGTGACCTAATCAACTCTTAAAGGTCCCACTTCTAAACACTGTTTCATTGAGGACTAAGTTTCCATGGACTTTAAAAAACACATTTTTTCTCATATGCAAAATTCATTCAGTCCATCCCAATAGCCTCTGAGCCTTAACTTCAGTGTCTACTCAAAAGTCTGAAGTCCAGAATCTCATCTGAATCAGATACAGGTGAGACTTAACGTAGGAATCATTTTTAGGCCAATTCCCTTCAGTTATAGTACCAGGAAGTTATCTATTTCCAGTATATAATGGTGGGACATGATGTCCCATGATGGATAAATAGGCAAGCTAAAAAAAGAGGTAACTGGTCCTAAGTAAGTGGAGAACTCAACAAGGAAAACAACAAGTTTTAAAGCTGAAGAATGACCTTCTTTGACTCCATGTCCTAGATCCTGGGCATAATGATGGATCATTTGATTTCCTAATGCCTTGTGAACCTGGATTCACACAGCTATGTTGGGCTCAGTCTACTCAGCAGCTCTCATGGATTGGAGACTAATACCTGCTACTTTCCCAAGCTGGAGTTGCAGATGGGTTGCCCTACAGTTTTGTGGTCTCAATGGCTGCCCTACTTCTGTAGCTCTACCAGGTATTGCCCCTGAGAAGATTTTCTACAATAGCCTCACTTCCACTGCTCCACTAGGCACTGTCCTAGTGGCAACCCTTTGTGGTAATTCTTCCCTTGTGGCAAGCTTCTGCCTGAGCCCCAAGGTTATTGCTATATCCTTTGCAATCTAAGTGGAGGTAGCCATGGTGCACTCTGTAAACATATAAGGTCAGCACCATGTGGTCACTGCCAAGGCTCATTGCTTGCCATCTTCAGAGTGTTCGCACTATCTGCACCTGAGCCCACTTGTGCTACAGCTGGGGTGACCAAGGAGAACTGTGCCAGAATGTATGGAATAGAGTCCTGATGTGGCCCCTGGTAGGACATGCAAAAATCTCTCAGGCTCCTCTCTAGAAATCTTGCCCTCAAAGCACTGTTCTGGGCTATAATGGGAAAGGCAGCCTAATCAAAGATCTCTGAAATTCCTTCAGAGTCTTTCTCCTATTGTCTTGAGGAACAGCATCTGGCTCCCTTCTATCATTACTATTTTCCTTAGCAAATAGTTGCTTGGTCACACCTTTGGTTTTCTCTCCTAAACTTGTATTTTCACTCTTTACATGGCCTGGCTGGGAATTTTTCAAATTTTTCCATTTTGCTTCCCTTTTAATTATAAATTTCATCTCTAAATAATTTCTCTCTGCTTACATCTTACTATATGTGGTTTAAAGAAGCCACACAGCTCTTTCAATATTTTGCTTACAAATTTCTTCTGTCAGACAGCCTACTTCATTGCTCGTCAATCCCCCTTTTCGTAAAGCCCTTGGGCATGGACACAATTCGGCCAAGCTCTTTATGACTTTGTAACAAAAATGGCCTTTATTCCATTTTTCTAACACCTTGTTCCTCATTTCCATCTGAGACCTCATCAGAATGACATTCAATGTCTATGTTTCTACCAGCATTTTGATCGGAACCACTTAAGTAATGTAAAAAAATTTTGACATTCCCTATAGTTCCCCTCTTCTTCTGAGCCCTCACCAGAATTGCCCTTACTCCTCCATTCATGGCAATCTAGGCTTTTTCTTGCCTGGTTCTCCAAATTCTTCTAGCCTAGTTTCAAAGCTGTATACACATTTCTAGGTATTTGTTATAGCAACATCTCCACTTCTTGGGACTAAAGCTCAGGAAATTTCACATCAAAATATGACAAATTAGTATAAAGAATATTGTGAAATAAGGACCTTAGAGATTGGTCATTGGAAGGGGCTTTCCTTCTATCTGTATAAACTGGACTGAACTGATCAGAAGATCAAAGTGAAACCACCATTACAAATTGATGAAGTACAAGGCAAGACTAGAGTAAGAGCCCCCAAACTCTGTGAATGAACAGGCTAACAAAAATAATGACAATAATCAGCCACTATCCCCTCATTTGCTTGATAATAATCACTGTTCTCTTGTTTGCTTCTTTACCCTGAAGTTATGCATAGTTGCTGGTTATAAAGATTCTTAACTTTCTCTGAAGATAACATCACCTGTTTAAATAGGAGCAGTTTTTGAGATATCTTCCAGGCCCTGCATCCCAGTGACTGACCCACCCAGATGAAGGAAGTAACTCAACGGGTATTGGATCCCCCACCCAAGGAACTGGGTGGGTCCAGTGGATTGGTGACCTATTCAGACAGCAGCCCATACCAAGGGACTCATGGTTCTTCCCTGAATCCAGCCAATTAGCAGATCCTGTTTGCCTAATCTGCCCATCACACTGTCTTTAAAAACCCTTTGTCCCCAATTCTCAGGGAGGAAACATTTTTAGGCCAATTCCCTTCAGTTATAATACTGGAAAGTTATCTACTGTCCCAATGGTGGGACATGATCTCAGTGGGGCAGCCACTGAGACCAAACTGTCTTTAAAAAACCTTCATACCCAATTCTCTCCTGCTTGTCCTCTCTTGCCCTTCCACCTTATGCCGTGGGTTGACTTAGCAAAAACACCTTTGCCAAATGCTGGCACCATACTCTTAGACTTCCCAGCCTCTAGAAACATGAACCAAATGAATCTCTATTTTTTTAAAATTATTTAGTCTATGGTATCCTGATATAGTGATACAAAATGAACCAAGAAAAAACATTGATACTATAGGGGTTAGGAGAAACTTGCCCTTTCTCCTGAAAGATCAACTCACAATTAAGGCAGATTAAGAAAAGAAATTTTTATTTCCAGATACCATGTCCATGAGGAGAATCACAAGAGTGATTACCTAATGACCCCATATAATTTAGATATTTTTAGAGAAAAGGAAAAATGAGGAGTACAGATAATTCTCTTAGAGAATTTCCCTTAATGTTGAATATATAACCACAGATTTGGGATGCTCAAAGAACATCGAACAGGATAAATGCCAAAAATTACTATATCTACATATATTGTATTCAAATTTCAGGAAAAAAGAGAAAGAAAAATCTAGAAAGAAACCAGAAGGATAAAAACACCCTACCTATAGAGAAGCAGAACTAAGAATTATATCTGACTTCTCCACAGAAACTATAAAAGCAAGAGAGGGAAGTTAAATATTCAAAATGTTAAGAGAGAAAAAAAAAATATACCAACGGGTGGGTTCAAACCCAGCCCCAGCCAACCCCCGCCCCCCAAAAAAACTATACCAACATAGAATTTTTTATTCTATGAAATTATCCTTTAAAAGTGAAGAAGAGAACTACTTGGGAGGCTAAGGCAAGAGAATAGGTTAAGCCCAGGAGTTTGAGGTTGCTGTGAGCTATGACACCATGGCACTCTGCCAAGGTTGACAAAGTGAGACTCTGTCTCAAAAAAAAAAAAAAAACACTGCTTTTTCTTCCATTCTTGAGATACTTTGCTAAGAAGAATACCCCTTGATTACACTAATATACACAGCTACGATTTAATATAGATATAATATATATTTAATATATATAAGACCATAGGCAAGAAACTAAAAAAAAAAAAAGTGAAGGAGCCGCTTGGCACCTGTAGTTCAGTGATTAGGGTACCGGCCACATGAATCAGGGTTAGTGGGTTTGAACCCTGCCCAGACCTGCTAAACAAACAAACAAACAAAAATAGCTGGGCATTGTGGCAGGCACCTGTAGTTCTAGCTACTACAAATTTGAGGTTTCTGTGAGTTCTGACATCACTGCACTCTATGAGGGTGACATAGTAAGACTCTGTCAGTAATAATAATCATAATAAAATAACAATAAATAAAAGTGAAGGAGAAATAGAATTTTCGGGCAAACAAAAATCAAGGGAATGTATTACCAATAGACTTGCTTTTCAAAAAATGTTAAAATTTCTTCAGAGAGAAGGACAATGATATGGGTTAGAAACATATCTACATAAAAAGGAAGAGGGTCAGAGGGTGAATAAGTGAAGGTAACGAATTTCCGTGCTAAATTGATCTAACAATTAATTCAAAATAAGAAGAATACATTCAAATATATACACATATGCATTCTTATGTATAAATAAAAGTGACAAAAATGATATAAGGGATAGTAGGGGGAAAGTAGGAATATTTTATTATTATAAGATAGTTGTACTACCTGTGAAGTGGGATAGTGTTATCTGAATGTGGACTTGGATTGGTTATAAATATATATCGCAAAATCTAGGATAACTACTATAACAAATAAAAAAAAAAGAACTGTTATGCTAAGGAAGGAAAGTAGAATCATATCAAATACTCAATTAAAACCACAAAAGGCAAAAAAAAAAGTGGAAGACACAAATGGGGACAAAGAACAAGAGCAACAAGTAGAAAATAGTAACAAATATGTTTAGTTATTAATCCAACTTCCAGCTGCTCACAGTGATTGCAGGTGTTAGTAGGGAGGAAGGGATGAACAACCAGAGCACAGAATTTTTCAGAAAGTGAAATTATGACTCGGCGCCTGTGGCTAAACAGGCTAAGAGGCCAGCCATGTACACCTGTTTGGCCCGGGCCCGCCAAACAGCAATGACGGCTGCAACCAAAAAATGGCCAGGCGTTGTGGCGGGCACCTGTAGTCTCAGCTACATGGGAGGCAGAGGCAAGAGACTCGCTTGAGCCCAGGAATTGGAGGTTACTGTGAGCTGTGATAGCAAAGCACTCTATCCAGGGTGACAGCTTGAGTCTCTGTCTCAAAAAAAAAAAAAAAAAGAAAGAAAGAAAGTGAAATTATTCTGCATGATACTACAATAGTGGATGTGTGCCATTGTGTGTTTTACACAACCCATAAAATACATAACACTAGCCAGTTATAAATGAAGCTTCTATAAATTAGTGTGCAGGTTTTTGTGTGGATGAATTTTGTTTATTTGGCTAAAAACCAAGGAATGCTTTCATATGGCAAAAGAATGTTGTTTAGTCTTATAATACGCTGCCAAACTGTCTTCCCAAGTGGCTATACCATTTTGCATTCCCATCACTGATGAATGAGAATTTCTGTTGCTCCACAAACTCATCAGCGTGTGATGTTGTCAGTGTCTTGGAATTTAACCATTCTTTTTTTTTTTAAATAATTTTATTAAATCATAATTGTGTACATTGGTGCAATCATAGGGCAGAATGTGCTTCATATACAATCAGAAATATTTTGATTGTACTGTTAGAGATAGCCTTCATGGCATTTTCTTGATCACTGTATAAAGACATTGATACT
>CAUYON010068494.1:0-48574 GCA_963573935.1 Arctocebus calabarensis
AGACTGTACTATAAATCGATAGTGATCAAAACAACATGGTACTGCCACAAAAACAGAGAGGTAGAATTTTGGAACAGAATAGAGAACCAAGAGATGAACCCAGCTACTTACCACTATTTGATCTTTGACAAGCCAATTAAAAACAGTCAGTGGAGAAAAGACTCCCTATTTAACAAATGGTGCTGGGTGAACTGGCTGGCAACCTGCACAAGACTAAAACTGGACCCACACCTTTCACCATTAACTAAGATAGACTCTCACTGGATCAAAGATTTAAACTTAAGACATGAAATTATAAAAACCCTAGAAGAAAGTGCTGGGAAAACTCTTGAAGGAATCGGCATGGGTGAATTTTTATGAGAAGGACTCCCCAGGCAATTGAAGCAGTATCAAAAATACACTACTGGGACCTGATCAAAATAAAAAGCTTATGCACTGCTAAGAACACAGTAACTGTAGCAGGCAGACAGCCCTCAGATTGGGAGAAAATATTTGCAGGTAATTCCTCTGACAAAGATTTAATAACCAGAATCCACAGAGAACTCAAACATATTAGCAACAAAAGAACAAGTGATCCCATCTCAGGGTGGGAAAAGGACTTGAAGAGAATCTTCTCTAAGGAAGACAGGCGCACGACCTACAAGCAGATGAAAAAATGCTCATCATCCTTAATCATCAGAGAAATGCAAATCAAAACTAACTTGAGATATCTTCTAACTCCAGTCAGATTAGCCCACATAACAAAATCCCAAAACCAGAGATACTGGCGTGGATGTGGAGAAAAAGAAACACTTCTACATTGCTGGTGGGAGTGCAAACTAATATATTCCTTTTGGAAGGATGTTTGGAGAATACTTAGAGATCTAAAAATCGATCTGCCATTCAATCCTATAATTCCTTTACTAGGTATATATCCAGAAGACCAAAAATCACATCACAATAAAGATATCTGTACCAGAATGTTCATTGCAGCCCAATTCATAATTGCTAAGTCATGGAAGAAGCCCAAGTACCCTTTGTCCCACGAATGTATTAATAAATTATGGTACATGTATACCATGGAATACTATGCAGCCTAAAAGAAAGATGATGACTTTACCTCTTTTGTGTTTACATGGATGGAGCTGGAACACATTCTTCTTAGCAAAGTATCTCAAGAGTGGAAGAAAAAGTATCTGATGTACTCAGCCCTACTATGAACCTCATCTATAGCTTTCATATGAAGGCTAAAACCCAGTTATAGCACAAGAAATGGGGAAAGGGGCAAGGGAGGGGAGGGGAGGGGGGAGGATGGGTGGAGGGAGGGTGATTGGTGGGATCACACTTACGGTGCATCTTACAAGGGTACAAGTGAAAATTTCTAAATGTAGAATATAAATGTCTTCATATAGTGATTAAAAGGCCATGAAGGCTGTGTTAAATAGTTCAATGAAAATATTTCAGATTGTATATAATGTCAGCACATTGTGCCCCGTGATTGCACCAATGTACACAATTATGATTTAATAAAAAAAAGAAAAGGAAACTAAGATCTGAATGCTGAGTGTGCTTGTAGCTTCAGTGCTTTCCATCCACCTCAGTGGAGGAAGCTCAATTTCTTGAGCTAAAACATTTATGTGTACTAACTTAAATACCCTTGTGCAAGTATACAAATCATGTGAGTATATTCCACCTGTATTTACTATTTGTAAATACACTTACCTAAGCATAATTTCTTCCTTTTATGACTCTGATTCAGTACTACAGCATTCATTCATACTTCTGTGAGTATGACTCAGCCCTACAATGTTTGTTCTAGCCTTCCTCCTTTTCTTATTTGTAACTGCTTTCTCTGACAGTGAGAAATAATGGTCTCATAAGCTATAATTTATTTGATACATATTTTGGCAAAGAGAAAAAAAAATCTCCAAGTTGTTAGGCTAGTTTAGTTTCTTCCGATACAATGAGGGAAATTTATTTAATGATCCCTCAAAGACATACTGAATATCTGCTATTTAGGAGCTCTTTATTAAGTGTTCATAATGCATGAATTTACTCAAATGAATAGACATTCTCATAGTGCCTAAGGTGTGCATGGAGCTATAAAAGGCACTCACTTTCTGTTGGAAATAATAGTTGTAGAAACAATCAAATCACTGTGATATTCAACAATAGAAGCATGTAGCTAATTTGAAGGTAGTACAGACAAGGAAGTGATTAGATCTGAGGAGGGAAAGGGTGGGCCACGGAAGGCTTCTTGGAGGAGATGGCACCTGTTTTGGTCATGGACTGAATCCCTTCCTATAGGTTCATAGTCTAGAGATATAGATAATCAAGGGTTGACTGTCTAAGTTTGGTATAGCAGCGATCCTCAGAAACTGAAAAGTCAGGATGGGAAAAGAAGGAAAGGAAGCAAAGGGTTTAGGAAGGGAAAAAGAGAGGTAGAGGCAAGTAGGTAGGCAGAGAGGAAGAAAGGAAATCATAAGAGTAACTGAAAGGAATTCTATCCTGTATTTGAAAATATTTACCAATCAGCAACTTGATAGTACAGGATTTTACGTCCCTCTTTTTGTATTTTTCTACTAATATACATTTACAGATGTGTAGATATTACTTTTTGAATCGGGAACATACTAAAAATCATTTCCCTAAAGTTTCCAGAAAAGAAGCGAGAAAAAGAAGCAAAAACCTTTTAAATTAGCAGAGCAAGAGAGAATTCTCATTTTATAGGATGTGGAGCATGGGTAATTTCTGGAGGCACCTACCATGAAAGCAGTTGGGTTGTAATATATCTTTAAAAAGGGCTCACATGCATGAACTCTACTGCTGAGCCTGGGCACATCAACTGTACTGCTATGCCAGTCTGCAAATTTATTTTCATGATGAAGGAGATTATAGAAAACAAATTTTAATCCGTTAGTATATTTGGCAGTTTGTCGAGTACAATTTTAGAGATAGAAAGAAATAGGAATGGTATATAAATGGCTATTAAAGGTCTAGAGTTGACTAAAGAAATTAAAGGGCAATCAGTGTTTCTACTTTCTCTTTTGGACAGCTAGAAACTTGACAAGTTAGGTGATAGTCTGAAAGCTTCTGGTACATTTTCAAATTCAGCTAGTTTGCCAAGTCCCTGAAGCCATATACATAATGTTGGAGCAGACATTATTGTTTATGCTCAATATTTTCTTCTTGAATCAGTCTTCTTTGTGCCCCTGGTTGATGTGTAGTTTTAAATACATTGTCTAAAATTTTTATGGGAATAGAATTACCTGGCAAGCAAAGCTTGAAGTATTTTCAAAATAATCTATTAATTTTTAAATCTGGAAGACAAAGTTTTAGAGTGAGGGACTGAAGTTTACTCTTTGGAGAATTTTCTCTGGTTTGAAACATTTCTCTTTTTTTCTTCAGTGTTACATAAAATGTTAGTAATTTGTAGCTTTTCTTGTTATATGCTTCTTATCATTAAGTGGAAAGTAAAGCTACAAGTGTAATGGCATGAAGAAAGGGTGTAAAATTGAATATACTAAACTATGAAGCTTGGGGCACAAAAAATGATTACAAGAAGATAAAATGATTCAAATAGTGTAAACAAATGTATCTTTTAAAAGTCTTCACAATGATTAAAAATAACTGAATAGTGATAAGCTATTGCCTTTTGAGGGTCTAAGTGGTTTGTTAGGTGAAGTTAAATGCTCTCAGTAAAGTACAGATGTGTACAGGTTAATACTGAAATACATTGAGAAGAAAATAAAATTTACTGTGATCCTAATACTGCTGTTAACAGTAACAGCATTTACCCTGCACCAGGCACCATTTTATGTCCTTTCTATGTTGTTATCTTATGTATTCGTTACAAATAACCTCGTGAGTATAAACTATGATATGGTTTGGATGTTTTTTTCCCTCCAAGTCTCAGGTTGACACTTGACACTGGAAGGTGAACACTGGTAGAAGGTGTTTTGGGGGTAGACCCTTCATGTGTGACTTGGTGCCCTCCTGGCGGTAACATGGTGAGTTCTTACTATTAGCTCATGAGAGGGCTCATTGTTTAAGAGCCTGGCAACACCTCCACCAGCTCTTGCTCCTTCTATCACAATATTCATAACACACCTGCTTCCCTTCTGCCTTCTGCCTTGAATGGAACCTCCCTGGAGCCCTCACGAGAAACAAATGCTGGTGTGATGCTTCATTGTATAGCCTGTGGAACTGTGATCCCAGTAAACCTCTTTTTAAAAAAAAAATTATTATTGTTATTATTATTATTATTATTTCATTGTCTTTATTATTAAATCATAGCTGTGTATAATAGTTCAATCAAGGGGTGCAATGTGCTGGTTTCATATACAATCTGAACTATTTTCATCAAACTGATTAAGATAGCCTTACTGGCATTTTCTCAGTTATTATATGAAGATATTCGTATTTTGCATTTAGTAAGGTTCACCTGTACCCTTCTAAGATGCACCGTAAGTGTGGCCCCACCAGTTACCCTCCCGCCACCTCAAACTCCCCCCTGCCCTCCCCTCCTTTGCCCCTTTACACATATTGTGCTATAGTTGGGTTATAGTCTTCATATGAAACCTATAAATTAGCTTCATAGTAGGGCTGAGTACATTGGATATTTTTTCTTCCATTCTTGAGGTACTTTGCTAAGAAGAATATGTTCCAGCTCTATCCATATAAACATGAAAGAGGTAAAGTTTCCATCTTTCTTTAAGGCTGCATAATATTCTATGGTATACATGTACCACAATTTATTAATCCATTTGTGGATCGATGGACACTTGGGTTTCTGCCATGACTTAGCTATTATGACTTGGGCTGCAATGAACATTCTGGTACAGATGTCTTTGTTATAATGTGATTTTTGGTCTTCTGGGTATATAGCTAGTAAAGGAATTATAGGATCGAATGGCAGGTCAATTTTTAGATCTCTAAGTATTCTCCAAACATCCTTCCAAAAGGAATGTATTAGTGTGCATTCCCACCAGCAGTGTAGAAGTGTTCCCTTTTCTCCATATCCACGCCAACATCTCCAGTTTTGAGATTTTGTAGGTGGGCTAATCTTACTGGAGTTAGGTTATATCTCCAAGTAGTTTTGATTTGCATTTCTCTGATGATTAAGGATGGTGAGCATTTTTTCATGTGTCTGTAGGCTGTGCGCCTATCTTCTTTAGAGAAGTTTCTCTTCAAGTCCTTTGCCCATCCTGAGATGGGAATCACTTGTTCTTTTCTTGTAAACCTCTGTTTGTTATGAATTACTCAGTCCCAGCTATTGCATTTGTAGTAATATATTAACACAAAGTTAACATTATAAATCTCAATTATAAGTTAGGAACCAAACATGAATAATAAGCAAATTACCCAAGATGGCACATCTAAACTGGTAAAAGGAATTCACACCTGTAAGAATTGAAATCCATAGTCCCTTTGTTTAACCAGCATAGTGCATGTCACGCCAGCCCTACCCTCTTCACATTTCTGTATACTACCTTCTTAGTTTCTGGATGTATATATACGTACATACTTTTAGACAAATTACCTTACGGTATATTTATAACAGTTTTCTAATTTTAACTTAATGTTTATCTTGATATCCTTTAAGTTCTTTAATCCATATTATTAAATATTCTTTGAAAATATAATTTTTAGAGTTTATATTCAGTCAGAGGGCTAACTTATGGAATCATTCTTATGTAGGAAAGAATTAAGGCAACTTTATCTTTTTGTTAATAGATTCCTGAATTTATAAGTCAGGTGGTATATTCATATGGCTAACTTACAGAATCATTCTCATGTCTGTAACAGTGTATGCAACTTTATATTTTTGTGAACAGATTTCTGATTTTACAAGTCCTGCAGAGAACCTTTTCTCATTTCTCGTCTTCTATATTAAGTAATTACTTGGTTAAGGATGCATACATGTTTCCAAGTTCTTTAATACTTGTCAGATATTGTTAAATTTTCCTGTGGAATTGATATGTTTTCTTAAGGCAGTATGTAATACTTTCTTTCCCTTTCCAACAAACTTTTATCACCACATTTAACTGTTTCCAATTAGATATATGGAAAAATTTTACTATAATGATATAAATATCTTTGATGCTAATGGGATTTTTAAATAGATATATTAGCTAACACAGATTTTATTTTGTGAGTAACCTTTTAATGTACTTCCTCTCATTTTTCAATTTTTCTATTCATTCCTATATTAACATAAAAATTTCATATATTAATCACATTACAAATGATTTTTCCAGTTTTTATCAGAATGCTTAAATGGAGGCATTCTCTAAGGTTCTTGGAAAATTCAAATATATTTCAATATTAAATGCACAGTATCAGGCTAGCCTAATTTTAAATAATATATCTTTAGGATTCCTCACCTCCCTATTTTATGGTATTCCTCATACCTTTTTTAATCATCTATTTCTTCTTATCCTGAAGACCCCTAATCCTAAAACTTCTTTCAGGATAAGCTGTTATGATACTGTATGGATTGAACTGTTAGAATCTTTCTTTCTAAAGATGTTTGAATTGTACCAGCCTACGTATGTCTCTCAGGTCATTAAATATTCAGTCAGAGTGTTAAGGAGACATTTTTCATTACTGAAACTGTGGATGGTTGTATCATTGTAGTGGTAATTATTTTTCATCATGTCTGTGAAGCTGATCTTGTTGAGGTCTGTAAGTGACAACTTCGTGAAAGCATGAGAATGATGTCTTAGGAGAATGGATCGTGTGAAGAAAATAAAAACAGGAAGGATGTTTCTCAGAAGCAGCTAAACAGTTTAAAATACAAGATCTACTAGAAAGACACGAATGACCAAAACCTTGAGTATGAAGGTTTCTCTCTACCTTGAGTTTGAAGGTTTCTCTCTGTGGATGTCTATGTACTATGCCATCATTTTCATGGTGAGAAGTTGGCTGTGGAGGAAGTAACAGGATGAAGAATGGATCTGATAGTTTACCTGGGTCATTTGTGTTTCTTAAAATGCAATTTCTTTCCTTCTGCTTTTGAAGCATGTTCCAGTTTGAATGCAAGCATAGCATGTCAAGCCTGTCAGTGCCTATGTAGATGTGATTCTCACAGACCTTGCAGTTACCTTGAACTGAACTACCACCTATCATGGGTGCAATGGAATTCTCTGCTCCTGGGGTGTCATGAATGCTCTGTGTGAGTCGAGTAGCAAGGAACAGAAGCTGGGTTTATTGCGGCTATCTCTGCTCATATACGTGTTCCATTTTTCCATGAAATTTGCCCACAAACTATAGGTTCAAAGATAAATGATGAAATTTCAAGATGGTGATAGAAGAGCACAAGTAGAGCCCTTTCAGTCAAGGTACCCTCTGTAGCTGCACAGGTCAAATGTCTATGAAGTTGGTTCCTTTCTGAAGAACTGGCCCCCCAAGGCCACACAATGTGGCTCACTCACACAGCTGGCCATTGATGCTGGCTGATTGTTGAGGTTTCAGCCAGGAGTGTATACCAGAGACTTTCCATGCTTCCTTTCAAGTATGCGACTCTCAAGATAATTAAACTTCTTTCATGGTGCTCAGCCTCCCCCAGAGCAAACATCCCCAATGAAGCAAGCAGAAGTTGCATGGTCTTTTATAGCCCAGCTTCAAAAGTCGTATAGTGTAACTCCCATCAGATGTCATTGCTCAGAGCAGTCACAACATTCCTCCAGCTTCAGGTGAAGAAACAAAGACTCCATCTCTCAACAAAGAAAATGTCAAAGTATTTGTAGCCATTTTAGGTGATCTGGAAAAGTCTGGGGAATGTAATAACAAACATAATAATATCAGTAGGACATCCTCATATGCTATAATCATAGGTACATATTGTTTTGCCGTGTTATTGTTCCAGCATCCTTTCCCTGACAAGGATGTGAGGAGGATCAGAAAGGCTGAAGCGAGAGTTTAGTCATTGCATCTTTGAAGCCTGGAGTTGGCCTTAGCATCTTTCTCGCCCAGGAAGGTCACAGTTTTGGTCCATGAATTAGAATTCAAGGCAACATGTGGGGAGGCACGAGTCTGCAAAGAGTCAGATAGTTCAAACTGAACTGGAAAGAGGCTGAGTAAAGGTAGGTGATCCAGGTAGGCCAGAGGTAGGTCAGGGTAGCCATTGAGAGAATGATTAGCAAAAGAGCAAGGAAAACAAGGCATGGGATACTTTAAAAAAAAATCATGGGGGAAAAGGCACGTTCAGCTTTGTAACTTGTTAAAGTTGATGTGTTCTGTTTTCTGTGTCTCTAATAAAGTACGTAGAGTTTTAAGGTAGAAAAACAGACAGAACTTGCACCTCAAGTCAAAACAATTTTGATGATATTGCCCCTTTGGTAGAGCAAGAATAGGAATCTGAACTATTTTGAAGGCAAATTCTGACATTCTACCTGCTTGAGAATTTATATTATGACATACCATTTATTCTGCATCATATGAAAAATTGCTATTTATTTTTCTTTCTGCATCACCTGCAACACTCTGGAGAGCAGTCCCTAATAACTGTTTTTCAAGAATTAATTTATCCATTTTTACTTAATCTAAATATTGCTTAGTATACCCTTTTGTGAAGGATGTTTTAGAAATTTAATTTTAAGTTAATAATTTAAATGAACAATAAACATAGGATGAGATTGTTCCCTGAAGGTTTATAAAAAGATAAATCCTAAAATGCAGAGATGTTTTTGCCACCAACTAGGCTATCTTTTTCTTTTTCTTTTTTTTTTTTTTTTTGGAGATAGTCTTTGTCACCCTACAGTGGCATCATAGCTCACAGAAACCTCAAACTCTTGGGCTCAAGTGATCCTCTTGCCTCAGACTCCTGAGTAGCTGGGACTACAGGTGGCCACCACAATGCCCCGTTATTTTTAGAGACAAGATCTTGCTCTGGCTCAGGTTGGTCTTGAACCTGTCAACTCAGGTAATCTGCCTGCCTTGCACTCCCAGAGTGCTAGGATTACAGGTGTGAGCCACTGTGCCCAGCCAGCAAATAGGCTATTTTAATAAGTTATTTAAAGGCTTAAACTATGACAAGAGATATTTTGTATAAAATCCATATATGATAAACTCATAGCCAATTACATACTGAATGGCAAAATGTTGAAGGCTTTCTCCCTGATCACTGGCATAATACAGACTGTCTACTTTCTACTTTTCTATTCAACATTATACTGAAAATTCTTACCAGAGCAATCAGACAAGGAAAAGAGATAAAGGGGATCCAAATTAGGAAGAGAAGAATTCAAATTACCTGTGTGGGGGTGATATGATCTTATACCTAGAAAACTCTAAAAATTCCTCCAAAGGACTCTTAGATTTGATAAATGAATTCAGCAAATTCTCAGATTATAAAATCAATAGACTAAATTCAACAGTGTTTCTTAATACCAGCAATGACCATGTTAAGAACCAAATCCAGAGTGCAATCCCATTTATAATAGTGGCAGAAACAAAAAACAATAACAGATGGAATAAGCATAATCAAAAAGAATAAAATAACCAATGTTAACAAAGATGTAGAGTTATCAGAATTCCTATGTTTTAGGCTCAGCTGCTGGGAAGTCAGCCATATACACCAGGGCTAGCAATTTCGGACCCAGTGTGGACCTGCCAAGCAACAATGACAACAACAACAACAAAAATAGCTTGGTATTGTGGTGGGTTCCTGTAGTCCCAGCTACTTGGGAGGCTGAAGCAAGAGAATCGCTTAAGCCCAAGAGTTAGAGGTTGCTGTGAGCTATGACACCACAACACTCTCCTGAGAGTGACATAGTAAGACCATCTGAAGAAAAACAAAACACACACAAAAAACTCCTATGCTTTGCTGATGGAAATGTAAAATGGAGAAGTCACTTTGGAAATCAATTTAGCAGTTCTTCAAACGGGGAAACATGCTATCATATGACTCAGAAATTCTACTCTTAGGTATATACCCAAAGAATCGAAACTATGGTCACATAAATTCTTGCATATAAATGTTCATAGTAGCATTATTATAATAGATAAAAGATGGAAACTGCTCAAATTTCTATCAAGCGATGAATAGATAAGTAAAATGTGCTACATTTATGCAGTAGAATATTATTCACCCATAAATAAGATTTAAATACTGATCCATGCTACAATATGGATGGATTTTGATATTACACTAAGTCTAAGAAGCTAGATGCAAAAGGCCACATACCGTGTGATTCCATTTGTGTTAAATGCCCAGAATAGACAAATCCATAGAGATAGAAAGTACTTTGCTAGTGTCAAGAGCTGTAAACAGGGAGCAGTGGGGAATGACTGCTAGTGTAATGTCTACGTTTTTTTCCTAACTCATGAAAATGTTCTGAAATTAGATAATAGGAATGATTATACACCCTTATGAATATACTGAAAACCACTGAGTTGGACATTTTATAAGCATGAATTTTATGGTGACTATATCTTAATTAAAAAAAATTCCAGACTACACAGATATACCACTATAGATAAAAATTTACTTTTTCTCCTAGTTAACTTTCTAATGATAAAATTATCAAAAATTTGAAATACTTTTTATAAAGTATATACATATACAGATATAAATATCATATAAATATACACATGTATATATATATATATGCATATTCTAAAATTTACTTCCCAGATAATGTCATTACATATGTGATTTTTTTTTACAACTTGCTTTGTTTGCATTTAATAAGTTGTGTTATTTTTTGTGCTACTTATATTTTCTAGATGTATCATCTCTATTTTAGAGTTTTTCCTAAACTCCTTTTTGCAATCAATGTTACAGTGATTCTTGCCGCCCTGTCTTCTGCATTTTATGAACACTTCTCCATAGAAAATTTATAAAAACACAACTGATAAGTCAAAGAGCATGTGTTGAATTTTAATTCAACAATAAATATTTATTTTCCACTTCTCCTTTGCCAAGCATTAATCTGGACACTTACCCTAATGGATATTTTCACAGTACCATTCAAAGGGATTGTACCAATTTGCATTCCCACCAGATTATGTGCGAATTTCTGTTTCTTCCTGCCCTTGCTAGCACAGTGTTATTAAGCATATTAATCTTTGATAAGTAGATAACTGAAGAATGATTTGATTTTCAATTTCTAACTCTGAGTATGCTTGAGCATATTTTGTTATTTCTCTTTTTTACAAAAATAAAATTGCTTGCGTATATCCTATGACCCTTACTCATATTCTGTAAGTACTCTTCAGCATTAAGAAAACTGCGTGGCACATGGGTTGCGTATTTTGTCTCTAGTTGTTATTTAGCATTGTTTTGGGGTATTTTGGCCATGCAGAAGATTCTAATATTTTGGTTCTGTTGATCTTTTCTATCATGTTTTCTGAATGTTTTGAAATGCTAAATGTGTGGTCATCTTTCCCCTTTTGCTTCCTGGTAATTTGCCTCACTTTACCTCTCTTCATGCTAGATTACTAACGAATTCACAATTAGTTTCTTCTAGGTATATTTTTCACATTTGAATATTTATTCCAGTTTTAAATTCATAAAAATCTATGAAGTCTATTCACTCTTTTTGAGAAGATAGTTCATAAATATGATAGCATGTGAGTTGCACAGATTTGGGGTCTGGGTGAAGATTCTGGATTTTTTATAGAAAAATACTTAATTTTTTTCAATACACACATACCTATGTATATACCTACATGTTACATAAAGACATTTTCGAAACACATATGTGTTTTCTCTAGTGAACTTAGTGGAAATTCTTCTTATCAACATTTGACTGCTTTGATTTTTTACTCATGTTTTGATCGTTCCTTGTTTTTTTTTAAGTAGTTGAGATTTTATATACATAATCAAATAAAGAAAACTTACATTTACTTATTTGAGGTTGCAGAAATGTTTACCTGAAAATATTTTGCCTGACTAAATATGAAAAGTGTCTCTGAATACATTACTTGAGAATTTATAGGATTATAGTGCAGGACAATCAATGAAATAATATTTAGTTGTCATTTTTTATTGGTCATTCATCCATCCTAACAACTTACTGAAGTGATATTTATCATAGTATTTCTATTCATAGATAATATGATCTGAAAAAAGGAAACACATTCAAATCACTACAATAAAAGGAGTGTATACTTGGAAAATAGTTGATATAAATTAAATATGGGATGTACTCACTAAATAATCATGAATAAAGTTACTCCAAAGGAGTTGACCCCTGCTCTGTCATCAAGGCTTAGTCATCACAAAACTTCTATAGGCTAAGATTATGGCAGGATGCTTTTCAGCCAAAGAGAAGAATTAAAAAAGAAAAAAAAAAAAAGTAGTTCTGGAGTGATATACAGGACTTCTTTGGGGAATAGTGACTCTTTTCAGATTTGATGAAACATATAATTTGCATTTGAGGATAGACTTCAATGAAACTACAGATTGCCAGGAGCTCAAGATTTGAATCGGTTTTCCAGTCATTGATCTTTGTGGCTTATTGAACTGCTAAATGGAACAATCACCACAATGCTTTGAAGGCAATAAATCTGATGGCAGTAAATAAAAGCATGGAGGAGATGAAGCAAAGTAGGATTTCTGGAGGGAAATAGAGCAGTTGTTTTGATAAGGCAGCAAAGACTTGAGTCCGGATATAATGAGAATGCAAGGTAAGATAAGAATTTGAATGTCAGTCCAAATCATGCATGTATATACCTTGTGAATATTTGGTGCAAACAGTGATAAAATTGTTCTGAAAGTTTCAATTTGAGTAACTGTAAGATTGCCAGAGAAGTTAGCTTTTAGCTGGCTTCAGATTGGAGAATAGATTTGTTTTTAAGTATGTGAACTTTGAGGTGGAACCCAGGAGTACAGATTAGGAGATAGGAGAGTGGAAGATTTACTCATCACAGAGATGAGAATAATTAAATCTTTACAAAATCATAGTAATTTGTGAGCAGGGCAATGAATTTTTAATGCTGCCGAGTAATTGCTTCTACTACCTAAATATCAGAATGAGAGTAGAGGACTAAGACTTTGGGAAGGAGATACAGGAAAAATATTCAAATAGGTGGAAGGGTAATTATGCCATTATTTTCTAGAAGTCAAAAGATGTGAACATTTCAAGGTAGAGCTATATATGACTTTCATTGGAATAGTATCAGTGAAGCAGTGTGAGTGGAAGCCAGGTGTCCAGAGGATTAATGATCAAGTTGCAAGGTCATAGAGACAATAAGTGGGGAATATTCCTAAATCAAGTTTATTGAGGTATAAATGAAATGCAATAATATGCACCAATTTTAAGCGTGCATTTCAATGAATTTTAATGCGTGTATACATCTGTGGAACCACTGATTATGACATTTTCATTATTCCATTAAGTCCTCTTGTGACCCTTCTCAAATCAATACCCTCACATGTTGCTTCAGACATCCTCTGATCAGCTTTCTTTCACTACAAATTAAATTCATCTGAGTATGTACCCTTTTGTGGCTGCCTTTTTGTACTCAGCATGATTTTGAGATTTATTCGTATTGTTGTATGTATCCTTAATCTGTCCTCCTTTACTGCTGAATATGCAGAATATCCCTCTGAGCAGTTTTATTAGTGAGGTAAGGTATAGGGTGTCAGAGACAAATACAAGTATATTTCTTACTTCTTTTTGAGACAGAAAAAAGATTTGTGTTTTTTTTTATGAGCAGATAAAAAGACTCAATAAAGAAACTAAGTTAACACAAATAATTTATAGCAAAATATTCTCAGGGGATCATGGGTCATAAAAGAGAAAGGAGCATGAAATGAGTAGAGGTAGCTAATTTAACCTGAGGGTTTAAAATAAACAAAAACAACATAAAGTTAAAAATATCGGTTTGTTTAACCAGAGCGAAGGAGTTAAGGTGAACGGAAAGAGAGTCTAGTAAAGACGACTTCTTCAGGATATAAGGAACGCATCAAGGATTGTGATAGAAGATTACATAGAAAACATACATCAAAGAGTCTTTTCCTTGTAAGCAAGTAAAGCCGTCCTCTGAGAGAGGGAAATAAAAAGTTCAGGTTGGACAACAGAGGAAGAGTTCAACAATAGTATTTTGTTAACATGACACATACAACCAGCTGTTGAGTTAGTATGCTCGGCACATTTCTCAGTCATTCTAACAACATTTGAAAAGTAGAATGATCTCAAATGATCTTACGATCATGCACGACGAGTAGAGTATGAGGCCAACAGAGGGAGGCATTTCGGCGTGCTAGAGGAGGCATCGTTGAAAACATTGACTTTGGGGTCCAGACTAAGAGGGAAGATACGTCCAAGAAGTTTGATGAATGAGGAGAACAGGAAGGAAAATGGAGTGAAAGGAAATGAAAAAGGGGAAAATCAGAAAAATCCAATCCTTTGAATGTAGCTGAACCTCATAGCCATAATTTAGGCACTAATGTGCCCTGTCAGTAAGATATGGTTTTTGGCAAGTGATGCTTTCCTGCGTTGAACAGGAATCTTCCAAAGACCTTGGGACTAAATGATTGGGACAGCATTTAATTTCCTCAGGAAAACCAGTGCTACCTTGCACCTGGTCCTCTTCTTTTATCTGGAACTCTCATTTCTTCTCTGTGACATCTTTGCGGTTTTTACTCTCCCACTTGACCCAGGCCCACTAGTTAATAATGCTCTTAGAATGAAAAATGTAAATTGTTATTAATTCTTTGTATTTATCGTCTGTATAACCCATGCTAAAGCTTCTCAGGCTTTAAGGTACCTGTTAACATTGGGAAGTCTTGTTCAATGCAGGTTCTGATTCAGTAGATCTGAGCTGGACCCTGAGAACGTGCATATCAAGCAAGCTACCAGATATGCAGAATGATGCTGAATGTGCTAAAATCCTTCTCTGAGTTAAAAGGATCTCACCTATACTCCTCCATCTTGGCCTTTGCTGGCAGAAATATGTCAAGGAAGAATGAGCTCAAAGATATGATTAAAAATCGAATGGAGAGAATATTAAGGTCACAGGAGTTGTCAGCATTGCACCATTAGATAGGAAAATCAGCACAGATGCTAACCAATGTCATATCATGAAATGACAGATGATAGGGTAGAGAGAAAAGCAAGACAAGTGAAGAGGGAGAAAGAAGATACTGAAAATAAAAACATGACCGGTAAGTAAGTGGAGAGGATGCTATAAATGGATGACCTAGACTTCAAACGAGGCAAGCGTTGAAAGCTTGCCTGGGGAAGGAGAATCAGAGCAAAACACATCATAAACAAATGAAGTGCCTGGTAACTTTAATCACAGATTCTTAAACAATCAAAAAATAATTATTACTTGAGCTGCCACGGTTACCGTTTTCACAACTTAGAAGTGTTTTGTCACTTATAGATGGAAGAACAAAACAGCTGAGCTTTGGAAGATAACTTTTGAAGGCTGTATCAAACATTCATCTTCCGGGGATCGGGGAGTCTTCGGCTGTTTTCTGCTGAGCTCTGTTTGCTTGCACTGGGTAGCTTTCTCAAATGCCGTTCCTTTCCATTGTCTGTTTATGACTGAGATTTCACTTGCCTGTCATGCTGAGGCCCCATGCTCTCAAGCTCCTTTATCACTGCTGAGAGTTTGCTTAGAATTTTTGTGTCCAGCTGTGGTAAAAGTGAATACTCTTAAAAAAGGAATTGGTTTTTTTTTCCCCTTTCTATTGGATCAAACTTAGAAAAGGGAACATTGATATAAAATAAGCAGTACTTAGCCAACTTTTTTTTTTTTAAGTTCCATTTGCTTTGGAAGAGATAAGTTAAGATTCTATTCCACTTATGGTTTCTTTTCATGTTGAGTCCTACAGTGAAGGTACAATAATGTACATATAAAAGTAGCCAGTGGGGTCTTAATATCAGTGGAAATCAGAGGTGGGTTAAGCTTGAGGAAGTGGCTTAGAGAACTCTTCCTATGCTGTTTGAGATATGACATCAACTACTAAAAAGTATTATATGTACACAAGTCCTCTCAGCTGAAGTAAACACATTGAACTTGTTAGATTACTGGCAAAGATCATTAGATGAATATTAAAATTATATTTGTGTATGTCTAGCATGTAAAAATGTTTACTACATCTGAGATGAACATGAAAATTTGACATTAATCTATCATGGCTTGGGTTTGCTCAGAGTTAGGTTAAGTATTTTGTTTGGATGCTGAATCCAGAAAACACTGGCTAAAAAAAAATTGGAAAGCAAGATAGGGGGGTGGAGGGTATATTATCATGCAGCCACCGCAGTGGGCACTTGTTGCTTGATGCCACCATAGAGACCCTGGGAGTTAATGTAGGACACATACTTTAGTGTTAAATCCCTACATGCCTAACCCCACACACATCCACAGTGAGAGGAAAGTGGGCTAAAGTATTTATACATCAACTTCCATCAGCCATCGGTTAAAAGGTGCTTCCAGTAGAGAAGGTAGATTTAATTCTCTGGCATGTCTGACCTTCCATGTGGGAGCGAGGTGTGCTGGGATTGCAGGAGAGCCTCAGGTAAAGCACTGTGTGCTTTGGCAGTGGAACTTCAGGCTAGTGCACAGCCAGGTAGCAAGGATGAAGGAATATTCATGGGACGTCCACAGGGCCTGCTTCATACTCTAATACTGAATGCAGTTGACATGTATGTTATCTCTTCCTAAAGGCATGTGTTACAAATCAGGATTATTTTTGCATATAAGATGGGAAGCAAATTAAACAAGTGATTACTGTAGAAAGTCAGGAGTTTAGAGATCTAAAAATAGGACACAAAGCTTTCTGAATGTAATTTTTATCTGTGATTTTAAATATACATCCATTGTTAATATAATTAGAGGTTTATCAGACTTTTTTTGAGAGTAAGAACTTAGTAGAAACGGCATATTTTTAGAAGTCCGATTTTCTGATTATATTTTCCTTTAGAATGCAAGAAGACATAGAAATACGTGTTTCTGTTGAGTGATGAACAAAACTTACAATGAAACTCTTGTGAACAGGTGGCTCCCAGAGAGGGTCTGCAGTGTCCCCCCGAGGCTGAGCTGCTGATTTGGTAGGACTTCATCCTTTTGGAGTCAGGGTGCCAAACTTCACCTGTCTGAGAGGTAGAAATGGGATCACAGGAATAGAAATAGCTCAACTTTGATTGGATCTTTCCCCTCCTCACTGTTTTGCCTTCTCCATGATGTCTTCTTGGGTCCTCAGCTTGTGTGTCATTGTGTCCTAACTGAGTTCTCGCTGAGCCTCCTCAGTCACTTTATTAGCCACTGCCAGTTACTGTGGCGCTTTGCTTAATAGACCCTGTGTTTGTCTGTCATGTCTTCAGGTTCAGAACGGTAATAAAAGCATTTGAAGTGTCATAAAGGTATGACTGTAACATAGAAATCAGAATGCATACTTCAGCTAAAGACACTTAAATTTAGATATTTTAAACACTTACTCCAGTAAAATATGTACATGGTATATGCTAACCTGGTAAGTAGCCTCTTTGTGACTACATGGCTATTTATTTATTTATTTATTTTATTAAATCATAGCTGTGTACAATAATACAATCATGGGGTACAATGTATTGGTTTTATATACAATTTGAAGTATTTTCATCAAACTGGTTGACATCGCTTTCATGGCATTTTCTTAGTTATTGTGTTCAGACATTTGTATTCTACATTTAGTAAGTTTCACCTGTACCCTTCTAAGATGCACCATAGTTGTGCACCCACCAATTACTCTCCCTCCACCCATCCTCTCCCTCCCCTCCCTTGTCCCTTTCCCCATATTCTTGTGCTGTAATTGGGTTTTAGCCTTCGTATGAAAGCTATAAATTAGTTTCATAGTAGGGCTGAGTACATTGGATACTTTTTCTTCCATTCTTGAGATACTTTGCTAAAAAGAATATGTTACAGTTCATCCATGGCTATTTATTTTTAATAAAGAAGATTAAAAATACAGACAATTAGGAACTTTAGGAAAATTATCTCTTTACATGGTTGAAATAAAATTTTTCTCTTCTGAAATATTTCTGTATTGAATTTATTTTTACCTATGTCTTATTGTCTCATCATGAATGTCCTTTCTCCTTCTTTTTTTTTTTTTTTTTTTTTTGCAGTTTTTTGGCCAGGGTTGGGTTTTAACTCACCACCTCCAGAATATGGGGCTGGCACCCTACTCCTTTGAACCACTGGTGCTGCCCCCAGAGCCTACATTATTAAATATAATGCACACAGTAAACAGTGTAGCTCAGTTTGTCCGAAGCCTTGACTATACCTGTAGAAAATACCAACAAGTAAGCCAGATAGAGAAAACAAGCAGGAAAAAAAATAAGCATAATATATTAAGTTTCTGATTATGTGTCTGTTTTTCATTAGATCATTTTGATTTAAGATGTACTGAACACATTTATAAAGACTAAATCATTGCTTCTGAAAATTAAAGGAGAGATAATGAGAAATAAGAGAACTATCATAGTTTTTATATTCACACATTTAACTATTAGTATACAACTAAACCTATACCCTTAATATCTTAAAAAATGGAAATAATGATATATCTCACTAAACTAAGTTTTGAAAAGGATTGTTTCATGACAGAATCCTTCAGGGATAATTATCAATGAATGATTCAACAAAGACACATAAAAAGTAAAAAAAATATTGTGTTAGCTGAGTACATATCAACACTGAATATTTAGATTAGCACAAAAGTCTTTAGAAGGTCTCAAAATTTTTATTATTATTGAAGAAACTTTCCTGTGGTTTTTATTTTGGCATCAGCACAGGGAAATTTTACTATCCTTTAATCTTTTTCAACTGCTGAATAATCTAAATTGCCTAATAATAAACAACTCATTTTACTTAGAGCTTTATAAGGAGCGAGAGCACTTTTATATCCATTCTTTCATTTGGTTTTTTATAAGACAAGCTGTTGTTATTTCTATATTATCAATGAATATGCTGAGGTCTAGAGCAGTCAGAGGCTTGCCCAAGGTCGTGCAGGAAGCCCGTTGTTATGCTAGTTGCTGTTACATAAGCCTAGTTCAGGTCCAGATATAAGCAAGTTCAAAATTGACTGTTCTACTCCTTACTGTCATTGTCCTGATGGAGGTATAAGAAATGACCTTCAACCTTTGAGGGCCCTTAATTTGATACGTTTACCACAGAATTCCTTTTAAAAAAAATGAAGACTTTTAAAATAAATAGCTGCACATGTTGTTCATTCACTAGGATTTCATCCTATAATTTTTTTTAAAAAAACAAAGACTTTTTTGGCTTTTATGGTGAGCAGAATTGAAGGTGGTCAATGAATCTTCTGTATATACAATTTTGAAAATTATCCTAAAAATCTTATGGTTTCTCTACACATTCCTTGAGGGCATTTACATCTGCTACTCAGTCATGTAGATCTTTTTATGACTATTTTAGAGGTTTTAATGAACAAAGAAAGCAAAACTTACATTGAAAAAATTCCACAAAGATGAATTAAATTTAAATGAAATGTTTTTCAATCGTTGTACCAGCTTTTTGTACAAATATTCTATAATTTAGTTACTGTCAGCCATGCAGACTATATACCATTCAGATGTGTATATTACAAGTTAAGAAGACCAAATGAGTTGTCTCCTTTATTAAAAAGATCAAAAATGGGGCGGCTCCTGTGGCTCAAAGGAGTAGGGTGCTGGTTCCATATGCCGGAGGTGATGGGTTCAAACCCAGCCCCGGCCAAAAAAATTAAAAAGATCAAAAACATATAGCTTGACTCAGTGCCTGTGGCTCAATGGGCTAAGGCACCAGCCACGTACACCTGAGCTGGCAAGTTCGAATCCAGCCCAGGTCCGCCAAACAATAATGACAGCTGCAACCAAAAAATGGCCGGGCATTGTGGTGGGCGCCTGTAGTCCCAGCTACTTGGAAGGCGGAGACAAGAGACTCACTTGAGACCAGGAATTGGAGGTTACTGTGAGCTGTGATGCCACGGCACTCTATCCAGGGTGACAGCTTGAGGCTCTGTCTCAAAAAAAAAAAAAAAAGTATAGCTTCAAAGAAATCTATTTTCTCATAAAACCCAGAAATGATTAGAAATCCCTATAACAAAAAGCAAAATGAAACTTAACTATCAGAACTGCCTTTGTGCATTAGAAAATTAGTGGAGATTTTCAGTCTTAAGAATACTCTATACCGGGCACTGGCCCCATATACTGAAGGTGGCGGGTTCAAACCCAGCCTCAGCTGAACTGCAAAACAAAATAGCCGGGTGTTGTGGTGGGTGCCTGTAGTCCCATCTACTCGGGAGGCTGAGACAAGAGAATCACCTGAACCCAGGAGTTGGAGGTTGCTGTGAGCTGTGTGATGCCATGGCACTCTACTGAAGGTGATAAAGTGAGACTCTGTCTCTACAAAAAATGAATACTCTATGCCAATGCTTATAAAACTTTAATGCACATACAAATTATCATATTGATTAATGAAATGCTATTATGTCTGGGCTTTGCTTCAAAATAAGTGAGGTTGAGGGTGAGGTATTGCATAGGGGTACAGATACAGTGTGATTGATTATAAATTGGTAATTGTTGAAGCTGGCATTGAATGTTTATGTGGTTCCATAACAGTTTTTCTACTTATATAATAAAAGTAGAAAACAAGAATAAAAGTTTATCATTCTAATATTCCATATGTATTAAGTGGCTGTATGTATATATTCATATATGTGTGCATGCATATATCTTTGAGTATGTATATTTTTGTGTATATTTAAATATATATGTATAAGCACAAATGTATATTTTTATGTGTACATACACATATAACTTCTAACTTTACAGCATGGTAAATAAATGCATTAGATTTGATAACATGTTACTACTATTAAACTATTACATAGGGGGATGAAAGGAGATTTCTAGAGATTTCCTGTAATTGTCTATGTGAAAATTAGTTCTTTCCAAGAGAAAATAGGGGAAAAATGAAAGGCATTTGTCAGGTAATGTCTTTATGGAATAGCAATATGCCATACTTACGGTTGTAAAACAAAAACTATTAAACGTTAAAATACATAAATAAAAATGCTGAAAATAGCTTTGGTACCACAGTAAAATATAACACTGGGTGAAAGTGATGATGATGGTGGTGGTGTATGATGGGAAAAGAGAGATCAGGGCTTCAGGGGATGTAACAAAGAATGAGTCTTATGTGGCTGAGAGTTAAAATTTAATCACATACAGAAGCATATAGTGCATGTGAAGACCCAGGATTATAACACAAAATGATGTGGAAAATTCTAAAAGTAGAATAATATGACTTGGGGATAGCATGGGCACTAACAAACAATAACAATGACATCTAGGAAATAAGAGAGACCCAGATGAATAAGGACTTTTACCCAGGAGGAGATAGGTTCTATTGATGTTTTTAAACTGAACGGTGATATTGTCAACTGAGTTATGGATGATTAGCTTTGAAATTATTTCTGTGAAATTGTTATTGGAATTTGGAAGATTAACTGTTAGAAAGTAATCATGATTTCTAGGTGAGAAAGACACAAAGGTCTGATTAAGACAGTGACAATAGAGAAGAAGTTGAAAGTTAATTAGAAAATTAAACTAACCCATCATGTTGAAAACAGTGAGAAAAGAGGAAGGACATATCAAAAAAAAATGACTTCCTTGGATTTATAATTTGAGCAAAAGGTAAAGATCCAAAAATCTGAGAGTGTCTGAAACCAGAAATTTTTTACCAGTTTGTTACCAAAACTTACTTAGTTGCAAACCATTACTTGAAATGAACTAAGACTATTCAAAAATCTTTATTTATTCCACTTATTATAAATAATCATGCATTTAGTGTGGAAATAATAAAGTATTAATTATGAGCCTTTGGTCTATGAAGAACTGAGAGGATTAAGTAACATATGCTGTTGGTACCCCATTACCTTGATGAAATCTGAAATATTCTGAATGGCAAAGCACATTTTCTCACAAGGGTTTCAGATGGGGATTATGGATCTTTAGTACTACATAATAGGATGTCATTTATTAATAAGATGCCAGATAGTCTCTTAAAAGATAAAATTACTATAAAATTTAAGCATGAATTTTCATTCAGCTTCCTGGGGAATAGGTTGTAAAATATATAGTGTCAGGGAAAAATGATCAGCGAATGACTCAACTGTGGCCTGGGAAGAACGTTGAATTTTCCTGTTTTAATACTTGGCTCATTCTTATTCTCCTGACTAAGATACATATGAATGCACAAACCAGGGTCAGGGAGAGAAGTAGGGAGCTATGAGGTAGAAAAGACTAAAAATAACAGAGATGCCCCTATGGTGGCACTAAAAGAGAAGATTCTGCAGAAATTGTTGCAAGTTATCAAAGAATGTCACTTCTGGTATGCTTGAAATAGGGAAAAAGTCTGTGTCAGACAAAAAGGAGCTTCAGTAAGTTCCAGATCATCACCATGGAGTTTGACATTGAGTTTGACACTGAGTCAAGTGATTGGCTGTGCTTAGTTTAGCTAGTTTAAGCTCTGAGAATGTCAAATGAAATGCCCATCAAAATAATTGCAAGATTATGATCTATTTATGCCATGTATAAATTCACACTACAGTGTGAATAAACACAAGGAGGTTGAACTTTATGGTCTCACATAAAATAATTCACAAAAATATGTTTTTTAATGAAAAAGGTGTGGCCTCTAGCAGTGGCTTCCTAAATAATGCAGATTCTTACATTAAGAACAAATAGTAAATCTAGAGAAAAATCCATTAAAAATATTGAGAAATTCTTTCCCTTGGCCAGTAAGATTAAGAGTTTTCTCATACGATCTTCTCGGAGTTTTATAGTTTTGTGTCTTAGATTTAAGCCTTTTCTCCACTGTGAGTTAATTTTTGTTAGTGGTGAGAGGTGTGGATCCAGTTTCAGTCTCTTACATGTGACTAACCAGTTTTCCCAGCACCATTTATTCAATACAGATTTTTTTCCTCCAGGGTATGCTTTTTTTGCTTTGTCAAAGATCAAACGGCTATAAGTGGCTGACTTCATCTCTAGATTCTCTATTCTGTTTCACAGATCTATGTCTTTATTTTTATGCCAATACCATGCAGTTTTGGTCACTATAAACTTGCAGTATAACCTAAAGTCTGGTAAAGTGATGCTCCAGATTTATTCTTATTTCATAGAATTTCACTGGCTATTCAGGCTTGTTTGTTTGTCTTTTTTTTTCTTTTCTGGTTCCATACACAACATAGAATTATTTTTCACTGGCAATCACAGCAACAAGAAGAATAAATAAATGGAGCCTGATGAAGTTAGAATGTGTTTGCACAGCTAAGGACACAATCAACAAAGCAAAGAGACAGTGTTCGGAATGGGAGATGATATTTTCATACTACAAATTTGGCAAAGGCTCATATACCAGAATCTTCAAAGAAACCAAATAAATCAACAATTAAAGAGCCAACAACCCTGTTACAAACTGGGTAAGAGACATGAACAGAAACTTCACTCTTAGGGACAGAAGAATGGCTAACACACGAAAAAATGCTCATCAACTCTACTTATAAGAGAAATGCAAATCAAAACCACTTTGACAGATCTTGTGAGAATGACCCACATCCCTAAAGCAACAGATGCTGAGTGTGAGGAGAAGGGTACATTCTTGTGCTGTTGGTGAGACAGCCTCTATGACAAGAAGTATGGAGGTTTCTCAAAGAACTATAAGTAGACCTACCATTTGAGCCTACAATCCAATTACTAGATATCTACCCCAAAGCAAAAAAAGACATCTTACTGCAGAGACATTTGCACACAAATGTTTATACCAGCTCAGTTGACAATCACAAAGATGTGGAAAGAACTCAGGTGCCCTTTCATACATGAATGGATTAACAAACTGTGGTATATGTTTTCCATGGAATATTATTCAGCCCTAGAAAGGATGGAGACTTTACATCTTTTGTATTTACCTGGATGGAGCTGAAGAACATTCTTCTTAGTAAGATATCATAAGCATGAAGAAGCGAGAATCTAATGTACACAATACTAATATGAAACCAGTAGGGATTTCAACATGGAACTTTTGGTCAAGGATGCAATTCAACCTGTAGAAAGACAATTACACTTATTTGTAGACTTTTTTATGATTAAACAAGTCTGAAAGTGTTATAATTTATGACATTCTGTAGTACATATATCACTCTACTATGGCAAATACATAGAGTATATTTTGGAAAGAATGATATGCTGGAAAGAGTAAAGAGTAATGGCAGCATGGTGGAGTACTGGAGAGATGATTTAAAGTTAGCTCTCTCATTTCACAACCTCCAATTTGAGGGTAGATTTGTGTGTTCCCTTGGAGAATATTATAATAGTGCTGTAATTGGCCTCCCCCTGTCCTTAACATGTGCTATTCTTTAATGTTTCTCCTTTACCAAAAGGTAAGGTAAACCTTTGCCAAAAGGTTTAATCCTTCGTATGTCCTAGAAGTAGATGAAAGGTGCTTGTAAGCGGCAAGTAGTCCACCCTGCATGGTATTCAATCTTTTCCATGACACAGACCCATTTACTTTCTGACCTCTAACTTCACTCTTATCCCTTTTATGAACTTTTCTCAACCAAAATGAAATATTGCTTTTTCCCCACATATTTCCCTTGTGTTTTCACATCTGGGTCAAGATTTTCTTCTATCTAAAATCCCTGCCTCCTGATGCCTCACTCTTCATGAAGAATGCTACTTATCTTTAAAAACCTTGCTCTAGCACTACTGCCGGAGGTGTTGCCTGTCCCTTCTAGAACATAAAAGGAAAGGGGATTTCCCTATTTTGAGTTCCATTTATCAGCAAGGGTACTGTGGTTACCAAGGCAGCTGTGGAAGTCTGACACAAGCGCTATGAATGGAATAACTATTTATCCATAGTATATATTAAAATTTAAATAAAGGTTTACCAAGTTATAAAATTTGATCAATATAAAATGCTCCTTTAACATAAGAAAAACATATACTGGCAATGGAAAGAGAAAAAATGATCAAAGTCAGATGCTTCTGAAATAACTGTTTCATAGGAAATGATCTAAACTTTAAGGATTAACAGGGGTAAATGAGTCAGAGGAGATAAAGGGAGAAGTCGTCAGTAGGTAGATATTTTTATCTGGGATCATACAGCAAAGCTATGGAGTCCAAACTGTCAGCTAGTCTGCAAGCACTGTTCACAAGAGGCTCTGAGCCACGTCAGAGCGTCCATTCTTTATGTGTATGTATTCCAAGTGTCATGAATGAGTCTTTAATACTAGAAAAATCTGAGTCAACAAACTAACATCTCTTTCTCTACTTCCGTAGAAGCCAACCAACTTTGACTGCAGAATTTACTTCTGCCTAAGAAGGGGAGATACACAGGTCCCAAAGACTAATAAGCATTTAGAACTTGAGACTTTAGTCAGTCTATTATGATTTTAGTAATGTTTATCTCCTTGAAACTTCTCACCTCTGATATGCTAGCGAGATTATATTGCTCGCTGATGACCAGAATAGTTCCATAGAAAATTAGTCCTCTGAGACCTCTGGATTTATAGATTTATAGTAACTGAGTAAACAACATGTTTCTAACATCAGTGACCTAAGGGTTTTTAATGGCATCTATCACTTTCTACCTTGTGGTATAGTTTAATGGGTATTTTAAAGTAAATTTTTAAACTTTGCACACTGGATCTGAGACAGGTTCACACTGATACCAACTGTTATCCATCCAGTCCTTTGGGAGTGAGAGGCTATACACTAATATGTGTTCAGTTAGGAACCAACATGAATGTAAGAAAACCACAGGCAAATATTCTGCTCCTAGAAGGAAATCCCATCTGATTATTTGACAGCCCAGTGAGTGACCCTTTTCTTCAGATCAGCAAACTATAGCTCACTGGACAAATTTAGTCCATGGTTTTTTGTTGTACTGCCAGTGAGATAATAATTGTTTTTAGTATTTTTAAAGGGTTGTAAATATAAATAAATAAATATAAAACAAAAACAGAAGAATATGCAACAGAGATTGCATGTGGCTCACAATGACCACCTGGCCTTTTAAATAAGGAAGTTTGTCAACCTTCCTTTAGGTTCTAAGCCAAACTGTGACATCATTATAATTTACTAATTATACTATCATGGGACCAATTTCCCATAATTATGTCTTTGCCTTAAAACTTTTCCTTTCCACATGAAAGGCATGTGACTTATAAATTTCCACACATTAATCTGTATTTTATTCAGCAGAGGCGAAAAAGCATATCTTATTCTCTACTTTCAAATAAATGCACTTGTCACCATTATGTTCAACCAGTTCTTCATTGGTTTCAAATGAACACATTTTATATTCTTTTTATCTCAGCTAATGGAATTAATTTGGATGTGCATTTTTGCCAAGCACCTTGCAATTACTTAGTGATTTATTCTCAGAGAGACCACAAATAAGTGAACAATGCATGATTTTAGTTTAAATAGTTCCATACTAATTCTAGCCATACTATTTTCTGTCCTAATATTATGTTTTATAATTATGAAAAGAAAATAATCTTTATGTATTCTTAACCCTAACATGAACTTTTATCTCCCCCCTAAATCATCTTTACATTGACATTACAAATGGCGTTTTCGATTTATTTGAACTAATCACTTGAAAGGAGAAACATATTAAGTCTGATTTGTTTAATAATGAGAGAATAAATCCTGACATATTAGAGACTTATCAATACCAAAAAAAGAGCATCTCTTAAGTGAAGCATCACTACTATGCTTCCAAAAGGTCAACAATTTATTATCACAGGTGAATCAGGGCCCCTTGATATAAGCTAAATCTATTTCTTTTCCCTTCTATCATCTTGATTTAAAAACTATGGCAGGAAGACATGCACATGGAAATATACCAAGATGGCCTGAAGAGACGCAAGCCTAAATGCTTTGTTGTTGTGTTTGTCTTATTGTGGAGCAAGGATGGATAGATGGGTAGAGCAGAGGCTGAGCTTTGGTGGGGTGGGGGGCTGTGTAGCTGTTGATGGTTCACCTCCCTCTTCCACCTGCTTTGTCTTCCCCATCCTCAGTCCTTTGCAATCCACTAAAAATAAATGAGCAAGAAACTGCCAAATGTTTTTTTATCTGCAGAAGAGAATAGAGGTTTGTGAAGAAGAAACATGGATACATTGATGCAAAAAAAGTGCTCTCCTCTATTGCCACAACATCTCATAAAATTACCATTCATGCAGTTATAATCACTTATATCCACAGATTATTTGCAGGACAGAAAAAATTGAAAGAAAAAATCTGGATGGAACATGTGCATAGGCATCTGCTGCCAAATCTGGGAATTGTGGTTGAATTAAAAGCAGAGTCAAACTAGATTTAGAGAAGGAAAGGGAGATGAAGGACTTGACTGGGATATAAGGTGAGCTGCAGACATTAGCATAAAGCCAATAAAGTCCCAGTCAGAGTATCCTCAAGAAATACAAGATGCTCAGGAAATACCAGGACCTTTTTAAACCCTGTCCTCAATTCTTTGCCCCATTATCTTTCATTATCTTCCCATTTTACTACCTGATTAATTTCCTGTTTTTTCCCCTCTGTTTTCTTTCTGCCCCAAGGCAACATTCTACTTACTTGCTATATAGATTTGATTTATTTTACACGTATGGGAAGATTACATATAGTTACTCTTTCTCTGTATCATCTCCTAGTTCAACTGCCCAAATGAAGCTCTGAGTCTATTCAACTCTAAAGACCAAATTCTAATGTAAGATTTGTTTGTCTCTGGATTATCTCTGATTGGGTCGACTAACCATGTACAACACAAATGAGATGTGTGATCTCTAGGGGGAGGTTATGTGACCCTTTGCTTATTTAAGAGATTTCAGAGAACCCTGGGGAGACCAAGGTGAACAAAAGTGGCTACTGACAATTACAGATTGAGGACTTTTATCTGATTTTCCAGTCTGTCATTGAAATGTTGAAGAATCTTCATTCAGTCATCAAATGCTCTATTGAGTCTCTAAAATGCATAACAAGCATAATGATGAGTAAGATACTGACCCTACTTTTAAACAATTTACAGCTACTGAGCTTGACAAACAACTCTGCCAACATTTTCATTCTATGAAAATCTGTTCTTCAGCTAGGTGAGCACAAGTGCCCATGAAAGGAGTTTCGGAGGACTCAGAAGAGATATCTTGGAGAAGCAGTGAGAAATAAATGTCCTTAGAAGATAAATAGGAGTTCAAGAAGAAGAATGAAGATGAAGATGAAGAAAGTTGGAGGGAACCATGTAGGGAGTGATGCATTCAGAATCTGAATCCATTTGGTGATGATCAGTTGTCAAAAAAATCAACTTGTCAAAAAAGCAATTCACTGAAAGATCAACTTACCCATCATCAAAATTTGTTCTAAGGGATATGAATAGGTTATGGATGTGTATTTAATGAACGATGCTGAATCAGTCATTTGATTATATTGATGTTTAGTGAATTTGTAATCCAGTGGATTGACTCAGGTGGATTTCAAGTGCCTAGATCAGAGTAGTGAGGGAACAGTTCTTGTTTCATATGGCTAGAGCATGAAGTGTGCTGGAGTAGAGAGAGAAAGTTTGCAAGTAAAGGAGAAAGGAGCTGGCTCAAAGGAGACTTTTATGTATTGAGAAGAATTAACTTCTGAAAAACATGCATAATAAAACATAATTATAGAAACATTCTGCTTATAATGATTTCATATTTATTCATACCCATACTCTTTGAGATCTAGAATCTTATCCTTTTGAGATACCCCCATTTTCTTCCCTTTCAGCTTGATGGGTTCTTTGAATAATCAGTAACTGTGTTTTAACTAAGCCTTTATGCTCATTAATGTTGGGTAAAACTGTGCTTTTCTAATTCTCATTTCACTGGCGTATACCTCTGTTGTTTCAGAGATAAAAGGTACAAATGCTATACAAATTCCATTTTTTCATGCTTTCTAAAACAGAAAATAAACACTGTTGAAACATTAGTTAACTAAGATTTTAATCAGTATAAAAGTCTGATGTGTATTTAGCATTTGAAGCTGTATCTCACTGATTCTTAATGCAGGTCTCTTGACAGGCATTGAGCAGAGTGGTGCAAATACCACTCAGTGACTCTCTTGCCTTCCACATAATCTTTTCCTGATACAAAAGGTTTGAAATTGGTTCTTAAGTTTCCGATGGATTTCCTTCATTCAAAATGTCTTAGCACATAGCTGAATATGATCTGGAATACAATAGTATTAACTAAACATAAATGAGTATAATTGTAGATACAGAAGATATCTAGAAGATATCTAGAAATTAAGATTAGCGATTATCTATTTCTCATTACTAACATAAATAATGGATCTTCAAAAATGAATGTTTAAACTGTCTCAATGGTGAGGCTGTATGTGTATTTGGCTTGTAATCTACACATAAATTCTGAGTTGACTTTTTTTATGCGTATATTTTTATACTATTGCTTAGTTAAGTGAAAAAAGTGACATTGATTGTTCTATTAAAGTTTAAATCATAAATGAAAGCCAAGTAAATGAGCATTCCTGGGAGGATGGCAGTAGGGTCAGCAATAATGTTTTTTTTACAAGATTCTTGAACATAAATGTAAAAGAATAAAGCTATTTCATATGAAAGGAGTACATATGATAAATAGTTATAGAAAATGCAATTAAAATTTCTAGTGCACAGAAGAAAAAGAAATGTTTTGCTTATGTTTGTGTTGTTTTTCTTTCTCAAACTAACTTCAGTATATAAATGTACTAATATAAATAACACAACAGCAAATATAGAATAGGGAAATATAAAATCAATATTAATAAAATGTATAGAATGATTTTACTAAATATGATTGCTTTCAGATTGTCAGTAAACCCTGCAGTTGAATCAACTCCTATTGTGTACTTCAGTCTCTTTAATTAGCTTCCATTATTAAGTTTATTTTAACAGCTTATTTAACTGAATTTATGAGACTAAACATGAACAGGAGCATTTGTGATGTGTTTATGAGAAGATTTCTTTCTGTAACTTGAAGCTTTTCAGGGGAATGTGTCATATCAGCTCTCTTTTTGTAACTCCCACAGTGTTGTTTCCCAGTGTGCCTTGAGTAAATATTATGGGCTGGCTGAATGAATCTGAGAAACAGGATTCTTTTATGGCCTGCAGTTCTCCACCATAACACCATTGTCAATGACTCCAGGTGGCCATATCAAAGACTGAGACATTTACCATTTATAGTGTCATAAAGTGGGGATCACCTTGGAATCTGCAAGTGGAACTATAAACTGGCAACAAAGACTCCCTGGTGTCCCGTTACCAGGCTTTCCCCTGATTCTCTCAGAGCCTCTTCTGCTTGGTTTTGCCAGCTTGTAAATTTGGAAGTTGCTGACAACTCCCCTTCACACAGCTGATATCACTAATCAGAAAACTGTTCATCAGACAACTGTTGTGGGTAAAGAGGCATTTCAAGGGCCCCAAACCCCGTTGTTGCTCACATTACCCAGGCTCGCTGCCCTTTGTGGCACCAGGAGGGTATTTTCTGCCATCCTTTTGAAAATTCCCTGCATTCACTTCTAAGGTGACAGAACACCCATGGGGCCCTAGCTAAGCCCCCAGTCGTGAAGGGGTCCTAGACCTCTCTCCTCCACCTACCTGCACTGAGAGCGGTGAGGTACCTAAAACACCACAGTACCACCTCAGCTGTGAGGCCAAGACCTGCCATGTTGGAAAGACTAAGTCTAAACTCTCCAAGGAAGAGACTCTACCAAAGTTTTCCAAAGACCTTTTACAACATCAATATCAGAAACTGGAAACAAAAGGATTCAGTAAAGGTTTTGGTGGGCTATGCTGCGAGCTTTCTTATATGCTGTATTATAGTTTAGTTAATCCTTACCTCACTCCTGTAAATTGAACAATAGTCACTAATAATTACTCCATAGATTAGAAAAATAAGGTAAACTTAGAAGAGAAGGTAAATTCTCAGACTGAGTCCTCCAGGTTCTCAGTTTGCTGATGTCAAATAGGAAAGAAAGGCATTTGGTGCAAAGACTACCCATAGACATTTAAGTAAATTTTGTAAGGCCTTATGTAACTTCTCAACTTAACTTACCTACTTTTTCATTGTTGCTGTTTATTTTGAGTTGTTTTTTATTTTTTGGTATGTGTACATGTTTTCCCAGTAAGCAACAACTTCTCTTTAGATTTAAGTTCAATGAGGAACTGAGAAAATATTTCAACTTTTCAAAATCATAAAATTAAAATAATTTTTATATTTCTTTTGTCATGATAGCCACCTTCATTTCTTTTTATGCATAAGTAGAAATTTATGGCTAGAAGAATGGGAAAAAGTGTTTGGGATTACTGAGGTTTTAATAATTAAAAAAAGAATGAAGCAAATGTATCATTTAAATATCTTCTCTCAGTTGACTCTATCATCTTGCCATGATTAAAGTTGGGGGAAAATGAACTTTCTATTAATTTCCTAATCAAACTTATTTTTTGTAAATGTCTTAGGGCAGAGTAGTATGATGGTTTGGGCCTGGATTCTAGAGGTTCCTCCTCCTTCTTTGACAACTTCTAGTTATAACTTCTGATCTTTACCTTTCTGTGACATCCTGGGCAAGTTAGAAAGACCCTTGCCATAAAATAGAAAAAATATTAGTGCCTATTTTATGAGGTTTGACAATTAAATAAAACAGGAAAATAAAAGTTTCTAGCATGTAATAAACATTCAAAATATTAAATAGTGATTGCTAGTGTTATTATTTTGAGTCTCTTTCCAAAAAATCCCCCATTTTATCCTCTTTAACATTTGAAGTAGAATTGATAAATCCTACTGAGATGTCACCCATAGGCGTATGTCTGGTTAGCTGCCAATTCTTTTCAGTTTGTGGCCTTACAGTTCATTATACCTCATTTAAGTCAGAACTCTGATTTTAAAAAGTTGCATTACTTTAGAAAAATTACTTAAATTTTTTGACTACATCTGGACAATTTGGATGAGAATAAGATGCATCTTCTAGCATCAGCATAGTTTCCTTTTGAAGGCAAGAATCTGTATGTGTTGTTTCCCTTGTTCTTTAGCATATGTTATAGATTTTATAGTGAGATAAAACTTGAAGTCAGCAAGACAGGTTTTTGACTAAATGGAACCGTGGCCCAGCATCTCTAATTTGCAGTCACAAACACTCCCTATTTGGAACAGCTCTTGTTTTCTGTCATATTGTCTATCTGTGTTACTAATGATGCTGCCTATTTAAGTAAGCATTGAATAAAACATTCAAGTCATGTTATTTATAATTTCTGAATTTTCTTTCATACATTTCCTGATCCTCATCTTCACTGGGGAGACAATCATAGCTTAGTAAAAAAAAGGAGATAAAAGTTTGTGTGTGGGGGGAAATGTAAAGTTAAACAAAAATTCAAACCTTAAAATGGCAAAAGAATGTGGAGACGTGATTGTGAGATTTTGTGTTTTATTTTGTTTGTTGCATTTGTTTTCTTTTTAAATCTGAGAGCTCAGGAACTTGGGAATTTGTAGAAACAGCAGAAGAAATATAAGGCATGTAAGATCTAGTCAGTGGGGAATGATACCTATAAAGATCAACAATCTAAGGTGTGTGAAGATTAGTAGATGGTGTAGGATTTATATTTTTGAAGATGTTAAAGAAGACATATTTATCAAAAGCTACAGCAACTCTGTTCAACAGAGACATTTCTACTCTGCTTTCCTTCAGCTAAATAGCATAAGGCAAGGTAGTGAATTTATAAACAACTAGTTTCATGTAAAACAAGTTGTAAAATCTAACTGAATAAAGTAAGTTAATGATGGAACAAATACTCATATGTGAAGACTGAGGGAAGATTATTTGTTCAGCTATTTATTTTATTATTGAATGTGTGTTTTATTGACATACTTTCATGTCATGTACACATTTTTTTTTAAGACAGGGTCTTGCTGACTTGCCCAGGCTGGTCTCAGACTCCTGGGCTCAAGCAGTCTTCCTGACGCAGCCTCTCAAGTACCTGTAATTACAGGTGGGAGCCACTGCACATGACTTCATGTATACTTCATGTATAAAATACACTTCATGTATTTATAACAGTAATGCAAATATATGTTCATTTGTTTGAATTTTTATGTTAGCATAAAATACAAAAGAAAATAATAGGAAAGGTCTAAAAAAGTTTTAAGAAAAGACTTCAAACATGATGAAGCAATTACTTTGTTGAGATAAACTTTTAAAAATTTCCTTGCTTTATAAATTTCTACAATTCAATAATATAAGAAAACCTAACATCTCCCTTCTTCCATATCTATTCTCTAAAAGTTTATGGGTAGAAATAAGAGCTCATCAATTATTCCCTTATGTATAAAAGACCTATAGCCTTCTGCCACAACATGCTTGGGAATAGGTCATTAATTATTTGAAGCTTTTTCTCATCAAAAGTCCTTTCACAAAGAAAAGTATGTATGCCTTCACCGCAAGTATCAGTGCTTGCCTCAACACTACAGATGGTTTTGGGTTTTACCGTCTTCATTCTAATATAAAATCTCCATCTTTAAACTTAACCTTAACTTTAAATTTATGTGGGGAACCTACCAAATCCAGCTATTAGGAGTTCTTTGTTTATTTTTGTTCTCTTTTCTGTATCATTGCTTATATATCATCATATCTATGTGAGTCTATACAAACAGTCTGTTCTCCCACCTTTTAATATGGATTATTAAACTTTTTCTTTTCTTTATAAATTTTATACAAGTAATTCATGAATAGATACTTGTTGAAAACAATTAACAAGGTAGAGCATGAAAGAGGACATATCCTTCTCACTGTAGTGGAGGAGTTCCTATGAAGCCAATCCTCCCTCCAAACACAACTATGAAAAACTACAGAAAATCACAACAAAAAAGTAAAAATTTGAAGTCTGAACACAATATAGAGAGGCAAGACTTTTGGAGGCAAGATGCCAGAGAAAAGGAAACCGAAAGGAAATAAAACAGATATTGCCACTTTTATTCATCAGGACATTTGCTGTTGCTCACTGGTACAGGGGTGTGTCCCAGAATCAGAGCAGAAAGAAGGTGCAAAGAAACTGAGATTCTAAAGGCATTTCTGGAAGTCTCATGAAGCTTGGGAAAAAACATTAGATTTTTATAGTATGAAGAAAAAGCTTAGGTAGATTGCCAGATTTTCATCTGAGATTGCTGAGCGCCTCAGCCCTAAGAGGAAGTGCCCAAAGCCCAGTTTCTACATGTTTCCTTCTCTGATTGAATCAAGGGGATCTGCCCCAAATCTAGGTGAAGAATGGCAATGAAGAAAAATAATCTCTGGAGGAGACAACCATCTTCTAGACTCCCTATAAATTTTCCCCCTTATCAACCAAATAAGTAAAAATTGAATTTTAGAAGTGAAATTCACCAGCCCGAATTAATAGATAGGTTGAACAGATAATTAGAAAAAGCTGGGAAGTTTTGTGAACTGTAACATAGCTCAGTAGAAATATCTAGACTGAAGTTTTGGCAGGAAACAAAAGTGTTAAAAATACAGGGGGAAAAGAAGAAGTGGATAGATGGTTCATCATGATTAGTTCTAATGTATTTGTAATTGCCGTAGAAAAGGAGGAGCAGAAGCCTATGGTAGAAGTCATAGTTGAAGAAATACTACCCAAGAATTGTCTTCTGACAAAAGATGTCAAATCAAAAATCAAAAGCACCAAGCAGAATAAATTCAACAAAAATTACACCAAACACCTTTAAAATAATTACATGGAAGCATCTTTTATAAAGGAAAGACAAAAAAGAACATTTTTAAAACATCCAACTAAAAATATTATATAAAAAATTATGTGAAATTTGATCTTTCAACAGAAAACAATAGAAACCAAAGGAGTGGAATAAAAATAGCTAACAACACAGATTCTATACCTATTGAAATGTCCTTTAAGAAAAGAAGGCAACATAAAGGTATTTTATAAAGAAAATATTATAAAGAAATTTGCTACCACAGCCCCATACTAAATGAAATATTGAGGAAAATCTCTAGTCTGAGGAAAAATGATCTCATATGGAATTGCTTTTGTGTAATAAGGAACAAATTGAAAAGGTGAATATGTGGTAAAACTAAAGAAATAGTAGCTTTTTAAAAATAATCTCTTTAGGGGTTTAAACAAATGTGACATAATAAATGATGAAACATGAAAACAAGTGAGATATGAGTAAAAATTAGTGTGTTTCTTGAAAAGGTAATGTGAATTTTTCAATCTGTAGGTAAACTGGCAATTTGTGACTTGTAACCCATAAGTTATTTTTAATTCCGATTAAGTCCATGATAGATGCTGTAATCACTGCTATAATTCCTTTAGTAAGGAATAAAATAATAACAATATTATAAAGAAGATAAGGCAGGGAGTAAATGCAATAAAAAGTAGATTAATAAAAAGAAGTCAAGGAACAAAAGACCAGAAGAATGGGAAGCAAGTGGCAAGAAGATAGGTTTAAATTCAAATGTATAAATCATGTTATTGAATGTAAATGGACTAAATAATTCAAGTGATAAACACATCTGTTTTTTTTTATCAAGTACCTACTATGGATATTACCATAAGATATAAAAGGATGTCAAAGGATATTCTTTGAAAATGCTGGACAAAACAAAGTTGGTATAGTAATCAGAAAGAAGAAAGGAATATTTAAAGGCCATATTCATAGCTTTGTGTTACCATTTTCTGCCCATTGAATTAGCAATATTTAAAAAATACATTATGTTTAATGCTGATAAGAGTTCAATAAACTAGCGTTCTTAATCCTTGGAAACATGAAAATTTAGGAACATTGATGAAAATCTACCAGTTGTACATAATGTTTGGATCATCGGTCTCAAACTTTTACTAGGACAAAATAGGGAGAAATTTCTTTGACCTGAGTCAGGATAAGTGTTGTTATGCATGCCATCAAAAGCATGATCTGTTAAAAAAAATTGATGAATGGCCTTTATAAAAATTAAACACCTTTACTCTGTAAAAAAGAGAGAAAGAAAGAAAAAAAGATAGAAACCCTTCAAAGAGAAGGGAAAGACATGCTGTAGACTTGGAGAAAATATTTGCAGAGCATATACTAAACAAACACTTCTAGCTACATGATATAAGAGGTCCAGAACAAAATGAAAATGTTGAATCCCTTATTTGAAAAGCAGGAAAAAAAGCATCACTAAGTGTACTAAATTATAAAATTTGTCTCTTTCATCCGTAGCTTCTCCTTCAGTCTGTCATAGTGTTTTTATTTATTGTAATATCCCAGGCTAACTTAAGGTCTGATGTGTATAACTTGGCTGAGGGTAGGGAAACCAATTTTCCATTTCAACAGACCCACCACTCAACCCCTAGTAGTTGAGCAATATTCAACAGATTGTCACCTCTGCTTGGATCCTGGATCAGGGGTGAGAGTCACAGCTGTATAGACCAAATGTGCTATGGCCCAGCAGCCTAAAGTGGGGATGGCCACCAACATATCTACCCCATGACACAACAGAACATCTGTGCCCAGGTCCTTATCATAAATGGAGAAAAGAATGCAGCACTTATCAGCCAATCCAGCCTTTTCACTGCCCTTGGAAAATGGTGACAGCAGCTGGAGTCAAGGTTGGAGTCATGGAAGGTGAAGTTGGACAGTACCAGGAAGTTGCCCACAAGAGGTGGGCAGCTGAGACCCTGTCCTTGGAAGGGATGGAGGTGACATCTAAGGTGTAGCTTCAATCCCCCAACACATACTTGATAGTCCCAATGAACTTTACTTGCGAAATACAGATTCAAAGATTGAACTACTGAGAATTTCAAGATGATTAGCTCAGGACAATAAACCTCAAATACAAGGTCCCAGGTAAGTATACTGGTTGCATGTCCTTGAATCTGCCCTTCTGAATAAAAAATTGTACCGAAAATAAATACACACACACACACACACACACTCACTCTCTCTCCAGTCAATAAACTGTTCTGCAAATGAGAGCACATATTATACAATTAGTAATGTCTCTTAATTTTTTTGAAAAATCAATCAGTTTGGGTGGTGCCTGGTGCTCAAAGGAGTAGGGCGCCGGTCCCATATACAGCAAGTGGTGGGTTCAATCTTGGCCTCCGCCAAAAACTGCAAAAAAAAAAAAAAAAAATCAATCAGCGTAAAGGTTTAAAGATAATAGATCTACATTAAGAACAAAATGCCCTAAAATCTAAGACCTGAAACTGTGAATTTATTAGGAAAAAACACTGGGTGAATGCTCTAGGACAAATGTCCAGGCAAAGTCTTTTAATGTAAGATGTCGAAAGTAAAATCAAGCAAATCAAAAATATATGGACGGTATTGTATTAAGCTAAAAGTCTTCTGCATGGGAAAGGAAATCAACAACAAAGTTAAGAGACACCCCATAGAATGAGAGAAAGAATTTTCAAATTATCTATCTGACAAAGAATTAATAATTACAATAAATGAAGAGCTCAAACCACTCAGTAGCAAAAATACAGATAATCCCAAAAAATGGGCAAAAGATCTGAACAGGTATTTTGCAAAAGAATACATACACATAGCCAAAAAGGCCAGCAGGAATATGAAGAAATGCCTAACAGCACCAACCGTCAGAGAAATGCAGATCAAAACCATACTGAGATGTCGTCTCATGCCAGCTTGTATCAAAAAGACAGGCGCTAATATCTAATAGGTATTGACAAACATGTGAAGAAAGGGAGCCCTCATATACTATTGAGAGACCAAATTAACGCAGACACTGTGGAGAACAATGTGGAGCTGCCTCCAAAAACTACACATGGAATTACCACATGATCCAAAAATCACAATATTGAGCATATATCCAAAATAAATCAGTATTATATCTACCCTCCATGTTTATTGCAGCACTTTTCACAACAGCCAAAATATGGAGTCACGCTAAGCATTCGTCAGTGGATGAATGCATAAAGAAAATATGGCATATATACCCTGGTGAATACCATTCAGCCATAAAAAGATAAAAATCTTGTCATTCGCAGCAACATGTATGAAACTCACGGCCATTATATTAAATAAGTGAGAAACATAGAAAAAAGACAATATCTTTGTTATACTGGTAGTTATTTCCTATCATGGATATTTTTTAAAAGATGGCAGCTTCTCTAAGAGACAGTAGAGAAGCATGAGGTAGAGGTCAGTTCACTATTTCATTTTCTTTCAGTTTTCTACCTTAATTATTTCAGGTGGCCCTAGTGTGTTGCTGCATATTGCTAGGTTTGTATTTGTAGAACTTTGCCCCTCAAAGCTTATGATATTAGCAATTGCTTTATCAACTTGTGATTGCTAGCCATTAGACTTGGTGACCATAGAAAATCTCTTAGTGCATATATTTGGGAAAATTTCCTCTAGACACTTCAAAAAGAACTTCATTTGAAATGAAATTAAGATTACTAGCATGAATTTAAAAAGAAATGAATAACAGAAAATAATTATCCTCAACAAATCCGTTTGCTATACCTACTAAATGCACTAGCATCACAGAGAACTGATGTTAGAATAAAGTTAATATACATCACAGCATCTTAGTCCAGAGAATGTGCCATATCAGGGATGGAATGTCAGCCTGAACTTCAAGTTTCTTATTTTGTATATTTTATTTTCGACTTTAACTATATGTGAATAGTATTAATATTTTTGCCCACAAGTAATTGTTTTAGAAATTACTCTTCAGCAGCAAAATAAAATCTCAAACTGTGATGGCAACACCAAGAATACTGTTTTATATTGCTTCATTACTCCCACTGGATCATTTTTATTGTTCAATTTAATTGGCAAATGTTCATTTTCCAAATAATGCAAACACATCAGGGCAAAAGTGTGTGAGAATTAGTAAAAAACAGATGGCATATGAGGGTTAGCATATATATAGCTCTGTAAGTAGAGCTCACTTTCTGCGATATTCTAATATCATTTGGAAGGCACTGTTTTGTGCTTAATGAACAATGGGACATTTCAACAGTGCACAAAGCAGTGTATACTCATCTGCTCAGGGGCCATGTCTATGTCTATTAATGGTTGCTTCTGTGGTATGCTAAGCAAAAACAACTCAAGCTATTCAAATTTGCTTATTATTATCACTTGAAGAGAGACATTTATGACAAGCTGAAAAATATATTTCTAATGGTGATCAGGAGAGTAAAGGTATGTATTTCTATAATGCCTCCCTCCAGATAATAAGAATCATTTAATTTATTAATGCTCTCAATCTGCAAATTTATAAACCAGTCTACGTTGGCCAAGCTATTCCTTTTCTCCTTCTCTCTTCCTTCTTGTTTGGTCCCCTTCTGATTTAAATATTCCCTCTGTTACCACTTTCATCTCTAAACAGAGGTTTGAATACTATGAATTGGCATAGACCTGTGAAATTAATATCATTTATAAAATCTCAAAGATATGGACTGAGGAAGGAAGATGTGTGCTTGCTTTAGGCTTTTCTCAGGTGAGTTTTCTCAACTGAGCATAGATGAGATCATGCAAGTGCCATGGTCTCATTTATCCTATGTATGGTTCCTATCTAGTACTATTCTAGATGCATAAGAGAAAAGTTAATTCAGCATCTGATAGATCCTTTCTAAGAATTTCAGTTCAGACAGATTGCTGGTAAGATGGCAGGGATGACCTTGCCTTCAATTTCAGTATATAAGTAAAATGGAACCCTAAAAGACAAGAATCCTGATAGTGAAAGAAAGCATAGAAATGTTGGGAACACCTATTAAAGAATGGATTGCATAGCTAATGAAAAAAAAAAAAAAAAGAATTTCTGGTTTTGCTTCTAAGCCTAGAAAGCTATTGTGCCATTTTAATAGAACTTCCTCTGAATCACCATCTATGCTCTGCAATACACCAGCAATCCAGCTGGAGGATTTCTAGTGCATTTTGTTATTTGTTATTTATCATTATAACCAGTGTTAGCTATGCAGAGTCTAACCTACCAGTCCTCATGAGAGAAGAACAAAAATAAATGGAGCAGAAATGCTTAAAGGCAAAATGTTCTTACTATAATGAGATTCTTCTCCAGACTTTTGAAAATATTAAATATAAACACACATGTACAGCTGTTAATATTTGTATTCAAACAAATATACACACAATAACATAACATATAGCAGAGTCAGGTCTTCTGATGTATCCTACATGTTTGAAGCAAGACTTACACAGGACTTAGCAGAATATGTTGTGTCAATTGCAATTGGTCTCCTCTCCACATCATATTCCTCTCCGTAGCATTGCTAGAAGTATCTTCTGAAATCACAAATCTGTCCTTTTAATTTCTGACAGAAGCCTGATTCTTCTTTTTTGTCCACAGAATAAACTTAAAAATTTGGCTTCTCTCTTTTAGTTCTTCCCTTTTTACCCTTCCTCTGTGATCCCTGGCTATGCTCCCTTTTGGGTACTGAAATGTAGAGTTTGGGATGTGGATAGTAACTTTATCAGTTTCTGTTGGCATTTCAATCATGAGAGATAAAAAAATAACCATTAATATAATTAATGTAAACATGAATATAATAACCTAGCTTAAGGCATGTGAATTAATGCAGTAGTGCCAATTGCTATAATAACTAAACCCAACTGTTAAGGAGAAGGAAGGAAAGCCAATGGAGAAGATAACTTCTTTTTTACAAGCTTTAATCCAGAGCTGATCCATTTCATTCTCTCTCTCTCAAGAGCTCTGGATTAAAGCTTGTAAAAAGGTGATATTATACTGGCCATTGTATTAGTTTCCTGTAGCTATTGTAATTAATTGCTACAAATTTACTGGCTTGAGTTAACACAGATTTATTATCTGTGGTCTTAAGGTATTAGCAGGGCTGTGTTCCTTTTGGAGCCCCTAGGGTAGAATCTGTCTTCTTTAAAAGTTTTAGCTTCTAGAGACCACCTACATTCTGTGGTTTGCGGCCCCCCTTCATCTATCTTGAAAGCCAGCAGAGGTGTGTCAATTTCTTCTCACACTTTATCTCTCTAAACTTTCCCTTGACCCCCATTACATTGCTCTCTGATGCCGCCTAGAAACATTGTCTGATTTTAAGAACTCACCTAGATAATCCATGATAAGTGCACAATTTCAAGATCACTTCCTCAGTCACATCTGCAAAGTCCCATTCACTACACAAAAGAACATATTTATTCTTTTTTTTAAATTTTTAACAAGTGAACAGTTTATTAAGAATTAAACAAAGGTATGATGTGATACAGTACAAGCAAGACACTCAAGATAGGTATAATAGTACTACTCACGCAAAAACTTAAATTTCACCTCAAAAAAATCACAAGACAAAAGAGAAAGCAATTTCACTATTATAAAATAAGATATTTCATGCAAAGTATTAACTCTGCCCCCCCCCCAAAGCCCAACCTCCCAACAAATAAAAAACAAAGAACATATTCATAGATTCTGGGGAGTAGAGAATGGACATCCTGTGAAGGGCTGTGCTATTCTGCCTACTACAGCCGCCCTGCTGGGAAAGGAGGCTGGATCATGTAGTCTCTGAGTGGTCATCTGCATCCCAGGGCCAACTCCACACTTTTCTGGGAAGATAACATTGCCATCGTGGTAAATAATATGTGATTCTACACAGTTGAGACTCCTTCACTATTGTACTTCACAGTTACAGGGAAATGTCAAAATATTTTCATAATTCACTTAGATAGTACCTATTACATTTATTTTTAAGCTTAATTTTTATTTTGACTACAATGTCTATATAGTCCTCATGGAAAAAGAACTTTGTCCCAGTCTGATTTCATTACTCTATTCTCCCTACAAAATGAATGAAATTAAATATCTGCATTGTGTTTTAAAAGTCCATATATGTCTTTGGATGTGTGGATGTGGGAGTAGCAGAGAAATTAGTCACCACAGGAGTCTTTTCATATTTTATAAATTGATTTTTTATAAATTAATTTTGGCCTCAAATAGTTTAAACCACCCAAAGTGTTCTGTTGTTAGCAGGAGCTTGAGAAATAGATATGTATTGCCAGTCATTTGAAAAACACGTGGTATTGATTAGTGCTTAGCGCTCTTATTCTAGTAGCCCTCAATTAAATAAATGACTGCAGTGCATTTCCAGACTAGAAGATGCCAGGCAAACATTGTCACTAGAAAAAAATACTGAATAAAGAAAGAAATTTCAGTACAGAGAGGCTGAACAATGTCTGAAGGATTTATTCCTTTCTTTTTACAAGTGGGAAGACATTAGATGATAGGGTGTTTTCATTGGTTGCAGTCTGGATAGATGTCAGTAGGCCCTGACTCTGGAGCCAGAGCCTGAATACAAAACCACCTCCACCCTTTCCTGGCTGTGTCCGAGTTCTGTGAATTGTGGATAATTACAGTACTTACCTCATTGGCAGTAAGGATAAGTGAATTAGTATTTGAAGTATGTTTCAACAGTATAGAGTACCTAGTGATATCATTGAAAAGTTTCTAAATTTTTAGTTCTTATGAAGAAAAAAAAACACTAAAAGAACTGACCTTGCTCATATGAGAGAAAAACTAAATTCAGACAGGAGGATGGGAAAAAGGGGATAAGTAAGTTTTCACCTGATGGGTGCATTGCATTCACTTCCTAGGTGACGGATACAACTGTACCATGGACTTTACCTGACAAAAGCAATTTATGTAACCTAATTGATTATATGTACCCTCATCTTGAATCAAAACTGCCATTTTTATTAGTTCTAAAATATTAACGGTGACACACCTCAAAGATAGTATTGGTACCAATAAATCTAAACATTTGTTTTGAACAAGATACTTTTATGAATACTTAGATGTAGCCTATGTAATAAGAGCATGAAATGAAGAAGGATATTTCAGAAGACAGTTATTGACAGGTGACCAAAACTATATCAAGTTCTTATGATCAGCTCACCTGCCCCTATATACATCTATAAGTAACATCAAATCCAAATCAGAAGATTATGTGATAGTCATGAAATCAAGCGGAGGGATAGTTAAATGAACCAAAATTTTTTAGATCATGGCAACCTGCAACCTCTCTCACAACACAGATGCCAATGTCCTATTCTTGCCTACGATACAGGTGTCCCCCAGAGAAGTCTTTAATAGACCTACGTGACACTTGCCTCTCCGACTCCTTCCTATCCTTCCATGGTTGACTGGTCTTTGAGGTCGGTATTTCTTCATGTATCTGGATGTCTTTATTCAATTTACTTCAGATTGCCTCTGAAATTATGCTGTCTCTTTCTCTCCAAGGTGACTTAAAAATCTCTTTTTTGACCCATTTTGTGTTGATTTCAGAGATTAATTCTACAGAGACTTTCCTTATTTTAAAATTTCTAAAGAAGAAACATCACTTTCTACCTTCAGTATCCATTAAGTAAACTTTGTTAATTAAATAATCAGAATGTAAAACCAAGTTGAATTTTGACACATTATTTAAGAGGGTGTGATCATTTGTCCAAGGAAATTCCAATTTAAACCTATTTCCCATTTTAACACACTGTTCTGATTAAAAAAGTTGAGTTAAAATAAGCCACCATGAGTTTGGTATAAATCTCCTCTTTTGTGCCAGCTTCTGCCATTGCCCTGTCTTGGTGCCCTCTTAGGTTAAATTTAGAAGATAATTAGCAATAAGGGAAATTATTTCCCTTTTCTCTGAACAGATTTTAGACAACATAACTAATACTTCCCATACCAGGATGCTTTTTCAAATGACACATGAATCCTTTTTTTCATGAAAATGGAAATGATTGTTGAATGGTTTGCATCATGTATATTTATGATGCGTGTTAAGAAAAAAAAATCGCCACTATCCTCATTTTTGTGCATGTAGTTTAGCTTATGCTTAGACTGCAAAAACTTGTTTTATTGATAAGCATCATTTAATTAGAAATGAGTATGATACTGAGAATACTGCATCTAAACATTTGTCTACTCTTCTATTTATTTGGCTCAAATGTTTTCTTAGTATTCCATTTCTGTCCCAGATAATTGTTGATCTCTAAGTTTATTACTTAGCATTTACAACTTTAACGTTCCCACGAGCCCCTTTTCCGTTTTCATCACTGACATATTGGATTATTAAATAGAGCACTCTCTCATTTGGGTGGATTGTAAATATCATGTACTGAGGTTAATAGTAAATAATACTATTCTATGTACAGCACATATATCCTGATTTCAGCATTTCTGGAAGGAAAACCAGGTTTCCTTAGGATACCTCGAAACTCAGGCAAGATTTAAAAGAGAATTTTTAATTTTTTTAAATGCCATATGACACTACCAGGACATTTCGAAATGTAGATATGTGGAACCACAAATCTATAGAATACTAGAGTATGAGAGGACCTTGTGGCAATCTAGTCCACTTGCTCATTCTTGTTCTTGTACCATCAAGTACAAGTAATTGAATTCTGACAAGCGTCAATCAAATCCAATACATACAATGTTTTAAAAAAATATTCTTAAGACAAAAAACACCATGTTGCACTGTGGTCAGTAATGGTAGCATGAAAGTGAAATATCACTCTCCCAAACAGAGAGGACAGCTGTACCATTATAAAAGAACAGAGATGGCTTGCCCACCTCCCTCACCCTGCAAATGGAGAAACAGAGCCAGGTGGGTAATGGGTGTGCTGGAGGCCAAGAAACTGGAAAAGGTTATGATTAGCAAACACTGATGAGGCTGCTCTTTAAACAACTACTGCAAATTCATAAACAGAACTCCTGATTCTGTGATATTTGATATTTAGGTTAAAATCCTCGTATTGCCAAAGTAAAACTTAGGTTTTATAGTCTTACATTTCTTAAATAAAATCTTAACCCCAATAAATAATGGACCTTTCACTTTTAATCAACAGTTTTTAGATTATAAAAGTGAAACATAAAAGCCACAAAAAATGTATATTGTTGAAAATTGAATTTTGAGAAAAACGACATAGAAGGTCAAAAAGTTTACTAATAGCCCTAAGATCTACTATTTTGTTAAATTTCATTTAAATACACTTGAAAATTCAAAGAAACTGTTATAGCAGGTTCATCTGCTAAACCTAATTTTAAAATAAAATATGTGTATTAATAGAAGAATATCAGTATACTTTTATAAGTAACTTCTTATAAAGAATCCTTGTTTTAGAAACTTCTCTTTTTCTGAAGATCAAAAGAGAGGAGAAGAGTAGAATCTATCCTCTTACCTTTACAAGAGTTTAACTACTTCAATTGGAAGAATGTCTATTAAAAAACAAAAGAGGAAAAAAAAGCCCATCCAAGGAAATTCCTTTCTTAATGATAATACTACATATAACTTAAATTATTCATACTGTAATTTAAACTCAGCAATTAAAAAACAAAGGTATAAAAAAGTCTAAGGAATTTTCTTTCTTAATGATTAAAGAAAGTATAACCTAAATTATTCATGCTGTCGTTTAAGCTCATTAATTATTTTTTCTCTTATTGATAGAAGTGTGTAGAACCAAAAAACCACTTTCAATTAATGATATTTTCTTATATACTGAAGTTCTTAGTTTTTTTTTAGGCCTAAGAAACCTAGTACTTTACATTTAAATTAATCCGTAAATCTACTGTCTTAGCATTGAATGGTTTTTCACATTTTGTGTAAGGCCTACATTCATTTTCATCCCGTCTCTGTTTGGAGGTTAAATCTAAATATAACACATTTAGGTAATGTGGATATAATAAAATCTTTACTAAAATTTCCTGCATATGAAAAAAAATCTCTAATGTATATGTATCATTATTTCCTATCTTAAATGTTCCACCCTGCAATACTTTCTTATTTACCCTAACTGCTGTAATTTAACAACTGAGTACTGAAAAGAACAAAAAGATTTCAATTTGGAATCTTTTCACAAACTCAGAATTATTAAGTTCTACAAACTTAATAAATAGTCAAGCTTATTCAGATAAGCAAAACAATATGTTAAATGGTATGGTAGTGACAGATGACTGCTGCCTAGTTTTATCTTTTTTTTTTTTTTTTTTTTTTGCAGTTTGGCCAGGGCTGGGTTCGAACCTGCCACCTTTGGTATATGGGACCAACGCCCTACCCTCTGAGCCACAGGTGCCACCCAGTTTTATCTTTTTTAAATGGCCTCTACTTCTTTCTAAGTCAAATTTGACAGCCATCCATTTATCAGTATATCTAGTGTGGCAAGTAAGTTTCTTCTTATATGTAAAATTCGAGTAATTTGTGGATCTCTACAAGTGTGGAGTGTGTGAAACTGAACCCTGGTTCTGAAGGAACAGTTGTCATAATTGACTAGTGATGTCTGCCACAGATGTGCACGGATGAGCTAATATTTGTAGGGAAAAGCATTGATTTATTTTTCTATTTATTCAGAGATGTTTAGGACACAGTTAGGATGTCTAAATTATGTAAGAAAAATCCAGGTTGTGGTTAGGTGGTAAACTATTTTAGAACTCTTTCTTGAAAAAAATGCATTTCCTTGGAAATTTGGGTTATCTCCTATGTTCAATATTAATGACTACAGAAAAGTTGGTTGGTATAGCAGTAATTTATTGCCACATTAATAATATTAAGGCAATTTTAATGGCTTAAAACAATGCAGATTTATTAGCTCACAGTACTTAGAATCAGGAGTCCAGACATTGCTTAGCATGGTGATGAAAACAGAAGGCAGGAGTATGGTCTCATCTTGGGTTCAACTGGGGAAGGGACCCCTTTGTTACTCATGTACTTGTTTTCATTATTCACATGCTTATTATGACCTCATTTTCATGCTGGTTGTTGGTCAAAGACTAAGCTCCTTGCCACACTGCCCTATTCGAGGAAAGTTTTTAATAAACTTATATACTCCCCCCCCCGGCTGTAACAGTGAAATATGTACAAATATAAAGCTTTTGCAGCATACGTTTTTGAAGCCAGCAAGTGAGAAAGTCTACTCCCACAAGATGAGCATTACAATCTTATGTACCATAATCACACCCATGTAGCCACATATTTCTCATCCCCTCTACCATATTCTATTGATAAAAGTGAGTTATAGCTTCTGTCTTCCCATCAGGAGAGTGAACTATGGAATGATCTGATTACCTCAGTGTGGCCATCTTAGATCATATCTGAGATAGTTAAGGATATATACACATTTCCCGTACATTTTATCTTGGTATGAGAAAATATGCTCAAGGAGCCTGAAGATTTTCTGAATCATCAATAATATCTGCTTTCCTCTTCTTGATAGTGAAAAGGAAGAAAATGGGAAAGGAAACAGTCAACTAAGTCATGCTGTTCATCAGAATGGTTATGGAAAAGCTGTATGCAGCTCATTTTATGAGAAATTACGTATCACAAAAGACTAGATATGGGCAACAATGGAAACCTCCAGAGTATAAAAATATATTTTAAGAAGAAAGACTCAGTGAGATAAAAGAGAAAATCCTATCATTTTAAGGACTAGGAATGAGAGAGGAAAAAAATAAAGCTATCTCTTAAAATAAATTAAAACCTAACCATTCAGGAGCTGAATTTACAAGTCCAAATCTTAAGCACAATTCTATTCTTCCTTTGCATGTAAGCAATTATCAAAAATCACCCTAAATTCAGTGTAGGCTACATTTTTGTCCCTTTCTCAAACTCCACAAAGAGCTAGGATATTGCTTAATAAGTACGCCAGTATTAAGTGGCTAAAAGAGGGTTGGCCCAGGGCAGGTGCTTAAAATACAGTTATCGTGTCACTTTTGAATACTCTTCTGGGTACCGGCCTTGGCATGACTTTTTACCAGCTGCAAGCCAAAACAATCTCTCTCTAATTTAGATCTTCAGAAATTTTTCTGGGTCAAACCATTCTTAAGTTTTATATAAACTATGTTAGATCCAAAGTAAGGTAGAGCTAGCTGAAAGCACTGAAGTTATTTGGTACATTTTCAAGAAAAAAGGGTTGTTTCTTAAAGCAGCCTTTAGAAAACGTGTTATGATTAGTCAGGGACAGGACTCAGAGAGCAGGTCAGTCTGGTGGAATGACAGGAGAACTGAGGGGCATAACCCCAGGGCGTCAGGTTTTATAAAGAGGACCTGAGGCTAGGACTGAATGAAGAAGAGATCCCTAAAATAAGAACAATGGGTCTGATTGTTGAAAGATTTGGAAAGGAAAAGATTTACACATTGTTGATTGAAAAATAATAATTATGATATTACAATTTTTTTCACAGGCCTTCAAAACGCTGAAAGATATCTTTTTTTTTTTAACATGTATTTTATTATTCTTCATTACATTATTCTCCCCCCCACCCCCTAGTGGTAAGACAGAATTTATTTACAGAAAAGAATACAGAAAACACTAAAGCTCCTGGTAGAGAGAGAGAATTCTAGTGGGGGGAGAGAAGCTCTCTCTGTTTCTCTCCCGGTCTTTCCCCATCTACTCCTTTAGGCCTTTAGTCTCACGGTATATATAGGTGTATGGGTTCCTGGGCAGGAAACGAATGAATACAGTCCCTTCCGCCAGGGGCAAGGTGAATGAATGTATCAATGAATGGATACAATCCATTCATGGAATTGAGGCCTAGGAAATTCACAAGAAATTGACCTAGGCATAGGAAATGGGGGTTCCACATTTAGTCCT
>CAUYON010068495.1:0-14068 GCA_963573935.1 Arctocebus calabarensis
GGGAGGCTGAGGCAAGAGAATCGCCTAAGCCCAGGAGTTGGAGGTTGCTGTGAGCCATGAAGCCATGGCACTCTACCAAGGGCAACAAAGTGAGACTCTGTCTCTAAAAAAAACAAAAAACAAAAAAAAAAAGAAGCACAAGGAAGCTTCCAGGGCTGATGGAAATGTTCTGCATCCTGATGGGGCGTGGGTTATACAGCTATAAGCATTTGTCGAGATTGATCAAACGGTAACACTAAAGATCTGTGCATTTCACTGACGTCAGTTATATTTCAACAGAAGTCAACTAAAAAAAACTAAACCAGGCGGCGCCTGTGGCTCATCAAGTAGGGCACCCGCCCCATATACCAAAGGTGGCGGGTTCAAACCCAGCCTTGGCCGAATTGCAAAACAAAAATAGCCGGGCGTTGTGGCGGGCACTTGTAGTCCCAGCTACTCGGGAGGCTGAGGCAAGAGAATCGCCTAAGCCCAGGAGTTGGAGGTTGCTGTGAGCTGTGTGACGCCACAGCACTCTACCAAGGGCCAGAGAGTGAGACTCTGTCTCTACCAAAAAAAAAATAAATAAATAGCTGGACATTGTGGTGGGCGCCTATAGTGCCAGCTACTTGGGAGGCTGAGACAGGAGAATTGCTTAAGCCCAAGAGTTTGAGGTTGCTGTGAGCTATGACATCACAGCACTCTACTGAGTGTGACATAGTGAGACTCTATCTCAAAAAAAAAAAAAAATTAAAAGGACAGTATTGTGAGCTTCTAAAACATGACGGGTTGTCCTGATGGTCCGCAAACATTTATATAAAAATCCTATTTTGTGGGAGGCGCCTGTGGCTCAGTGAGTAAGGAGCTAGCCCCATATACCAAGGGTGGTGGGTTCAAACCCAACCCCAGCAAAATTGCAATTAAAAAAAAATAACTGGACATTGCAGCAGGTGCCTGTAGTCCCAGCTACTCAGGAGGCTGAGGCAAGAGAATTATCTAAACCCAAGAGCTGGACGTGGCTGTGAACTATGATTCCTCGGCACTGTACTGAGGGTGACAAAATGAGACTATGCCTCTTAAAAAAAGAAATCGTATTTTGTTACCTGTGGCTCAGTGAGTAGGGCACTGGCACCATATACCAAGGGTGGCAGGTTCGAACCTCGCTCTGGCCAAACTGCAAAAAAATAGCCAGGCATTGTGGCAGGCACCTGTAGTCCCAGCTACTCGAGAGGCTGAGGCAAGAGAATCTCCTAAACCCAGGAGTTAGAGGTTGCTGTGACTCCACAGCACTCTACTGAGTGTGATAAAGTAAAACTCTTGTCTCTCAAAAAGAAAGAAAAAAGAAAAGAAAAAGAAAATCCTATTTTGTGCCAGGCGGAGAATATCATGAGTGTCAAGCAGCTCCCCAGCTAGCAGATGGTTATTTTCATCCAATATATGGAAGCCCATCTTGTTGAGTTGGAAAAAGCTTCTTGGCAGAAATGACCCCTGTACTGAGTTTGCCAAGTGAAGAGAGAGAATCGGGGAAGGAGTTTCAGTCAAGCAGAGGTCTGGAGTGAGTTGTCATTGGTGAGCAAGAGAGGATGAGGTTAGAGGGGCTAATAGGAACCTTGCTGCAAGTCCCTCAGAGCACCTCCCTGCCCATTTAGGGAACTTTGACCTTGGATGGCTGGTGATAGAGACATTGTAGAGATTTCAGCATAGGAGAAAAGATCAGACTTAGGTTTTATATAAATCATTCTGGATGCTGTGTGGGAAGAAACTTTTTTGAACTACTATGAATAATTTCTACCTGGAAATTTAATTTATTCATGTTTGTAATTTATTCTTTAAGAAGGAATATTTTAAGACATAAACAGGGGGTGGCGCCTGTGACTTATCAAGTAGGGCACCGGCCCCGTATACCGAAGGTGGCAGGTTCAAATCCGGCCTCGGCAGAACTGCAAAACAGAAAGATAGCCGGGCGTTGTGGCGGGTGCCTGTAATCCCAGCTACTCGGGAGGCTGAAGCAAGAGAATCGCCTAAACCCAGGAGTTGGAGGTTGCTGTGAGCTGTGATGCCACAGCACTCTACCGAGGGCAATAAAATGAGACTCTGTCTCTACAAAAAAAAAAAATAGCCAAACGTTGTGGCAGGCACCTGTAGTCCCAGCTACTTGGGAACCTGAGGCAAGAGAATCGGAGAATCAGCTAAGCCTAAGAGCTGGATATTGCTGTGAGCTCTTGACGCCATGGCACTCTACTGAGGGTGACTAAATGAAACTCTGTCTCTAAAAAAAAAAAAAGACATAAACAGGGAAAAAGTAGTAATTCTAAGGGCAATAAATGAAATTATGTAGTACATAGATGGGATAAGACTATCTTTTTTTTTTTTTTTTTTTTTTTTCAGATAGAGTTTGTCCCCTTCCATAGAGTGCTATGGTGTCATAACTCACAGCAGCCTCCAAGTCTTGGGCTCAAGCGATCCTTTTGCCTCAGTTTTTTTCTTTCTTTTTTCTTTTTTTAGTAGAAAAATACCTGTAGGCCAAGGCAGGGGATCCCTTCAGCTCAGGAGTTCAAGACCAACTTGAGCAAAGTGAGACCTCACTCTGCACTAAAAATAGAAAATTTGGCTGGGCATTGTGGCAGACACCTGTAGTCCAACTATGTGGGAGGCTGAGGCAGGAGGGTCATTTGAACCCAGGATTTTGAGATTGCTGTGAGCTAAGATGATGCGATAGCACTCTAGCCTGGGCAACAGAGTAAGACTTTGTCTGAAAAAAAAAAAAAAAAGTAGTTTAGCTACTTGGGAGGCTGAGACACGAGAATTGCTTGAGCCCAAGAGTTTGAGGTTGCTATGAGCTGTGATGCCACAGCACTCTACCAAGGGTGACAAAGTGAGACTCTGTCACAAAAAAAAAAAAAAAGAAAGAAAGAAATATTGAGACTAACATTCTGCTTTTAATTTCAGGTTACAAATAAAAATTACGTCCGATTCCTCTCTGGCTGGCAGCAGGAGAATAAACCTCATGTCCTTCTCTTTGACCAAATACCCACTGTGCCACTGCTATACAAGGTACTTTCTATGCTGGCATGATGTTTTCACTTTTAGGGAGTAGAAAGTAATCTCTGAATTAGAACTTGTCACCTATTTGTCTTTTTTGTAACTAACAGTTTATTCCATGACACATGTTTGAAGACCAGAGATTTTAATTAACCACCTTACACTGCGCACCCAGTGATGCCAGTTCCTGTGCTGGGGCTTTCCATGCAAATACATTTCACTTAATCCTCAGAAGCACCCGGCCATAGAGATATTATCTCTATTTCATAGACCAAGATACTGAGGCTTAGGATGGTTGTATAAGATAAGTCTCACTACAGCATTGTGAGTATGCAATTCTCACTTAAGCCTTTCTGACTCCAAACCTGCCCTCTGAATGATGCTCTCTACCACACGTCCAGCACACCTCTAGACTTTAGTATGACATGAGAGGGGAAAGTAAAGTTTCCTGGCCATTGGCATAGTCACTGCCGTCTTTCCCAATTGGGTTACCAGTCATTCCCCAAACCTATGCCTCCCACCAAGTGCAAATCTCAATAAGATTATTTTGCTTTATCTGTGCAAAAAAAGAAATATTTGTGGCTCGGCGCCTGTGGCTCAGCGGGCTAAGGCGCCAGCCACATACACCTGAGCTGGCGGGTTCGAATCCAGCCCGGGCCCGCCAAACAACCATGACGGCTGCAACCAAAAAATGGCCGGGCGTTGTGGCGAGCGCCTACAGTCCCAGCTACTTGGGAGGCAGAGGCAAGAGACTCGCTCAAGCCCAGGAATTGGAGGTTGCTGTGAGCTGTGATGTCACAGCACTCTACCCCAGGTGACAGCTTGAGGCTCTGTCTCAAAAAAAAAAAAGAAAAAAATATTTGTATTTATGTGTTAGCACACTTTTGGGGCATGGAACACCATAGAATTCCTGGATGCATACAGAGTGTGAAAGGCCTGGTGGAACTGTGTGAGCTGACTTCAGTCTCCACCCAGGGATGTGAGCAAGACGCCTTTGGTTTGAATTTTTAAATGCTGTGTTACAAATTTCATTTTTCTTCCTGTTTATTTTACCCTAACAGTTGACTGCTTTTGCCCACAAAGATTATTTATCCTTTGGATATGTGTATGTGGGTTTGCGAGGGGCGGAAGAGATGACGAGGCTGTACAATATCCATTTCCACACCCCCAGCATGCTGATCTTTAAAGAACATATAAACAAGCCTGCCGATGTCCTCCAGGTATTTGAAAACCACCTTGTTTCAAGATTTCCTTCTCATTTTATGTTAAGCCTTTATGTAAATAAACAGCAAAATTGAAGAAGGCAGTTAGGGGAAAGAGAAACTGGTTTCCAATTTCTTCCTTCAGATGCACAAAATTCAAAAAGGAGGGGGATTTTTTGTTTTGTTTTGTTTGAGACAGAGCCTCAAGCTGTCGCCCTGGGTAGAGTGTCGTGGTATCACAACTCACAGCAACCTCCAGCTCTTGGGCTCGAACAATTCTCCTGCCTCTGCCTCCCAAATAGCTAGGACTACAGGTGCCTGCCACAATGCCCGGCTATTTTGTTGGTTCCAGCCATCATTGTTGTTTGGTGGGCAGGCCTGGGCTGGATTCGAACCCACCAGCTCAGGTGTATGAGGCTGGTGACTTAGCCGCTTAGTTGCTTGAGCCACATTGCCAAGCCAGGAGTTTGTTTTTTTATCTGAGTTGATACTATTTTGCTTCCCCCCCACCCCCAGCCCCGCAAAATCTTTTATCTCTAAAGTGCACCTGTTGGAAAACCAACAGGTTTTCCACCTTTTTCCAAAATAAATTTCTTTTTTTTAGAGACAGAGTCTCACTTTGTTGCCCTCGGTAGAGTGCCGTGGCGTCACAGCTCACAGCAACCTCCAGCTCTTGGGGCTTAGGTGATTCTCTTGTCTCAGCCTCCCTCCTATAGCTGGGACTGTAGGCACACCCATCTATTTTTTTGTTGCAGTTTGGCTGGGGCTGGGTTCGAATGCGCCACCCTCGGTATATGGGGCCGGCACCCTACTCACTGAGCCACAGGTGCTGCCCCTTCCTAAATAAATTTTAAAACTTCAGCTCGGTGCCTGTAGCTCAGCAGCTAGGGCACCAGCCACATACACTGGAGCTGGCAGGTTCAAACCCAGCCCAGGCCTGCCAAATAACAATGACAACTACAATAACAACAACAAAATAGCCAACTGTTGTGGCGAGCACCTGTAGTCCCAGCTACTCGGGAGGATAAGACAAGAGACTCGCTGAAGACCAAGAGTTAGAGGTTGCTGTGAGCTGTGACACCATGGCACTCTACCAAGGGAAACGTAACTATGTTTCTCTGTCTCTAAAAAATAAGTAAATAAAAATTGGCCGGGCACAGTGGCTCACACCTGTAATCCTAGCACTCTGGGAGCTGAGGCAGGAGGATTGCTTGAGCTCATGGGTTCAAGACCAGCCTAAGCAAAAAGTGAGATCCCATTTCTACTAAAAATAGAAAAACTGAGGCAAGAGGATTGCTTGAGCCCAAGAGTTTGAGGTTGCTATGAGCTATGACACCATGGCACTCTACTGAGGGTGATATAGTGAGACTCTGTCTCAAAAAATAATAAAATAGGCTCAGTGCCTATGGCTCAAGTGGCTAAGGCACCAGCCGCATACACCTGAGCTGGCGGGTTTGAATCCAGCCTGGGCCTGCCAAACAACAGTGACAGCTGCAACCAAAAAATGGCCTGGCGTTTTGGCAGGCGCCTGTAGTCCCAGCTACTTGGGAGGCGGAGGCAGGAGACTCGCTTAAGCCCAGGAATTGGAGATTGCTGTGAGCTGTGATGCCACAGCACTCTATCCAGGGTGGCAACTTGAGACTGTCTCAAAAAAAAAAAAATTAGAAAATAAAATAATACCCAGAGGGGTGGCACCTGTGGCTCAAGGAGTAGGGCACTGGCCCCATATACCAGCGGTGGTGGGTTCCAGCCCAGCCCCGGCCAAAACTGCAAAAAATATATAACAATAACAATACCAACACATGATTTACCTTTTTCACTGGGTTCCCGTTTGCACCGCTGATACCAAAGTGTTGGTGCCTGTACAGGAATCCAGGCCAGGGCACCAGGGGACCTTTCGGCATGGTTGCCACACCCCCAGCCACTCAGCAAACAGACAGAAATAACACTGATATCAGTTCATATCCTTGATGAAGCAGTAAGAAGCATTAATTTTATTAAACCTTAATCCTTGAGTACACATCCTTTTGGTATTTTTAATGTTCTCTGCAATTCAATGGGAAGTGTGCATACAACCTGTCAGCTGCATGCCAAAGTGCAGAGGTCGTCCTGAACACGGTGCTTACCCCAGTAATTGGAACAAGCCACTTTTCTTAATGGACCGCCATTTTTACTTGAGAGAATAAATGACAGACGACTGTGATCACTCAGACTTGGAAATTTAGCAGACATTTGGTCAAAAATGAACCAGGTGAGCCTGGCACTTTAAGAAAAACAACTGATAGTATTTTTTGCCAAAGATAAAATTCAGGCTACTAAGAACATTAGAATTTGGAAAAATCTGTATTGGCCATCATAAGCTTGAAATCTCAAAACTTCTGTTGAGGCTCAGCGCCTGTGGCTGAACGGGCTAAGGCACCAGCCATGTACACCTGAGTTGGCGGGTTCAAATCCAGCCCGGGCCTGCTGAACAATGACGGCTGCAACCAAAAAATGGCCGGGTCTTGTGGCGGGTGTCTGTAGTCCCAGCTACTTGGGAGGAGGAGGCAAGAGACTCACTTGAGCCCAGAAATTGGAGGTTGCTGTGAGCTGTGATGCCACTGCAATCTATCCAGGGTGACAGCTTGAGGCTCTGTCTCAAACAAATAAAATAAAATAAAATAAAAAGCTTAAAAAACAACAACAAAACTTGTTGAGATTGGTTCATCAATGTGATATGATTTTTTTTTGTAAGTATAATAAGCTGTATCAATGTTGGAGAAAACGGACCAGTATTTTCCAGATGACCAACACATGATGTCATAGAGTCATGCATGAGTAAAGATCCATTCTAAACACAGGAACCTGGGTGTCTTCTCATTTCTTTTTTTTTTTTTTTTGAGACAGAGGCTCAAGCTGTCACCCTGGATAGAGTGCTGTGACATCACAGCTCACAGCAACCTCCACCAACTCCTGGGCTCTAGCGAGTCTCTTGCCTCTGCCTCCCAAGTAGCTGGGACTACAGGTGCCCGCCACAATGCCCGGCCATTTTTTGGTTGCAGCCGTCATTGTTGTTTTGCGGGCCCGGGCTGGATTCGAACCCACCAGCTCAGGTGTACGTGGCTGGCGCCTTAGCCCGTTGAGCCACAGGCGCCGAGCCAGTCTTCTCATTTCTGTATGACCCTTTGGGTTTCCTCTTTGTGACGTATCTGTCTGTTTATACACTTGTTTTCCTTTGGATTATCTGTCTTTTTGTTACTGATTTGTAAGGATTATTTGTATGATCTCAACTATATTTCTGGGTTTTTTCCTTCCAGTATTTTGTTTATATGTGGGCAAATATCTCCACCCATGCTGAGGCATGTCTTTTCACTGTTTTTATAGTACCAACTTATTGATTGAAATGTAATGCACATGTAGAAAGTACACAAAGCAGAGGGGTAGAGCTCAGTGGATTATAACAAAGTGAATACATCTATTCACTTGACTGTTTGGTCAAGAAACAAAGTACTGGCTGGTGCAGTGACTCATGCACTGTGGGAGGCTGACACTGGAGGATTACTTGAGGTCAGGAGTTAGAGAAGAGCCTAAAAAGAGTGAGACCCCATCTCTACTAAATATAGAAAAAGGCTTGGGCGGCACCTGTGGCTTGGGGAGTAGGGTATTGGCCCCATATGCCGAGGGTGGCAAGGTCCAAATCTGGCCCCAGCTAAACTGCAACAATAACAAAAAATAAAATAAAGTTATGGAGTTTGATGTGGAAATGCTAATCTATTTTAAAAGGGGGGGCAGCGCCTGTGGCTCACCCCAGATACCGAAGATGGCTGGTTCAAACCCAGCCTCAGATGAAAGGCAAAACAAGATAGCTGGGTGTTGTGGCAGGCGCCTGTAGTCCCAGCTATTTAGAGGGCTGAGGCAAGAGAATCCCCTAAGCCCAGGAGTTGGAGGTTGCTGTGAGCTGTGTGATGCCGCGCACTCTACAGAGGGCGATAAAGTGAGACTCTGTCTCTACAAAAAAAAAAAAAAAAAAAAAAAATGCGCAGGCATAATGGCTCACTCCTGTAGTCCCAAGCACTTGGGACACTAAGGCAGGAGGATCACGTGAGCCCTGGAGTTTGAGGTTGCTGTAAGCTTTGAGGATGCCATTATACTCTAGCTAAGGCAACAATAGAGAAACTCTGTCTCAAAAAGAAAATTAAAAAGGGCCAGAAACAGTAGCTCATACCTGTAACCCTAACATTCAGAGGCCAAAGTGGGCCAATCGCTTGAGCTGAGGAGTTAGAGACCAGACTGAGCAAAAGCAAGACCTAGTCTCTTGGAGGCCAGGTACGGTGGCTCACACCTGTAATCCCAGCACTCGGGAAGGCCAAGGGGAGTGGATTGCTTGAGGCAGGAGTTTGAGACCAGCCTGAGCAAGAGCAAGACCCCATCTCTAAAAAATAGCCGAGTGTTGTGCAGGTGCCAAAAGTCCCAGCTACTCGGGAGGCTGAAGCAAAAAGACGATCACTTGAGCCCAAGAGTTTGATGTTGCTTCAAGCTATATATAATGCCATGGCACTGAACCCCAGGGCAACTGAGTGAGACTCTGTCTCCAAAAAGACAAATGACCAGGTCTCTAAAAATAGCCAGGTATTGTGGCAGGCACCAGTAGTCCCAGCTACTTGAGAGGCTGAGGCAAGAGGATCACTTGTGCCCAAGAGTTTGAGGTTGCTGTGAACTATGATACTACCGCACTCTACCAAGGTTGACAAAGTAAGAGTGTGTCTCAAAAAAAAAAAAAAAAAAGGATGGCTCAGCGCCCGCAACTCAGTGAATAAGAAGCCAGCCGCATATAGTAGGGGCCTGCTAAACAACAATGACAACTGCAACCAAAAAATAGCTGGGCATTGTGGCGGGCACCTGTAATCCCAGCTACTTGGGAGACTGAGGCAAGAGAATTGCTTAAGCCAGAGAGTTTGAGGTTGCCATGAGCTGTGATACTACAGCACTCTACCAAGGGTAAGATAGTGAGACTCTGTCTCAAAAAATAAATAAATAAATAAAAGAGAGTGGTGCCTGTGGCTCAGTGAGTAGGGCACTGGCCCCATATACTGAGGGTGGTGTGTTCAAACCCAGCCCAGGCCAAACTGCAACAAAAAATAGCTGGGCGTTGTGGCAGGTGCCTGTAGTCCTAGCCACTTGGGAGGCTGAGGTAAGAGAATCGAGTAAGCCCAGGAGTTGGAGGTTACTGTAAACTGTGTGACACCTTAGCACTCTACCGAGGGTGATAAAATGAGACTCTGTCTCTACAAAAAAATAAATAAAAAGAAGCTGGGTGCGGTAGCTCATGACTGTAATCCTAGCACTCTGGTAGGCTGAGGCAAGTGGATTGCTTGAGCTCACGTGTTTGAGACCAGCCTGAGCAAGAGCGAGACCCCATCTCTGTTAAAAATAGAAATAACCAGGCAGGGCTCAGTGCCTATAGCACAGTGGCTATGGCACCAGCCACATACACCGAGGCTGGCGGGTTCAAACTTGGCCTGGGCCAGTTAAAAAAAAAAACTATAACAACCGCAACAAAAATAGCCAGGCGTTGTGGCAGGCACCTGTAGTCCCAGCTACTTGGGAACTGAGGCAACAGAATCACTTAAACCCAGGAGTTTGAGGTTGCTGTGAGCTGTAATGCCACAGCACTCTACCGAAGGTGACATAGTAAGACTCTGTCTCAAAGAAAAAAAAGAAAAAGCAGTCAGATGTTGTGGTGGGCGTCTGTAGCGCCACAGCACTTCATAGCTGTGCTCTATACCTAGGTGTTTTGTTTTTTTTTATTTTGAGACAGAGTGTGACTACATCACCCTGAATAGAGTGCTGTAGCATCACAGCTCACAGCAACCTCAAACTCAGGCTTAAGTGATTCTCTTGCCTCAGCCTCCCAAGTAGCTGGGACTATAGGCACCTGCCACAATACCCAGCTATTTTTATATTTAGGTGTTTTTTGTTTTGGGGGTTTTTTTAGACAGAGCCTCAAGCTGTCACCCTGGATAGAGTGCTGTGACATCACAGCTTACAGCAACCTCCCATTCCTGGGCTCAAGCGAGTCTCCTGCCTCCGCCTCCCAAGTAGCTGGGACTATAGGCGCCCGCCACAATGCCCGGCCATTTTTTTTTTTTTTTTTTTTTTGATTGCAGCTGTTGTTTGTCGGGCCCGGGGGCTGGATTCGAACCCGCCAGCTCAGGTGTATGTGGCTGGTGCCTTAGCCCAATGAGCCACAGGTGCCAAGTCTCTATTTAGGTATTTAAAATCATTTGAAAATAGTCTTGAGGTCTGATAGAGCAAATCTCTTCATTTTGTTTACTGGGTTTGGGAGAGGCTTTTTCTTCAAAGTTTCTTGGCTGTTCTTGGCCTTTTTTTGTTTGTTTGTTTTGAGACCGACTCTCAAGCTATTGCCCTGGGTAGAGTGCTGCATCATCATAGCTCACAGCAACTCCTACTCTCCGGCTTAAGCGATCCTCTTGACTCAGTTTCTCAGTTTTTAGTTGAGATGGGGGGGGGTCTTGCTTTTGCTCAGGCTGGTCTAAAACTCTTGAGCTAGAACAATCTACCCTCCTTGGCCTCCCAGAGTGCTAAGATTACAGGCGCTTACCACCACGCCTGGCCTATACAATTGATTTTTATAATTTTGAACTTCTGACCATGGGATTTTTTTTTTTCAAGAGTCAGGCTCTTGCTCTGTTGCCCAGGCTGGACTTGAACTCTAGAGCTCAATTGAGCAACCTTCCTGCCTCAGTCTCCTAAGTAGCTAAGACTACAAGCATGGGCCATTGTTCCCAACTGAAGAGTTCGGGTTGACTTTGTATCTTCCAGCAACTTTGCTAAACTCTCCTATTGGTTTAAGTAATTTATTTACTATCTTTTGGATTTGCTAAGTACGCAATCATATCATCGATCATTAATAACAGTTTTGCTGCTGCTTTTTCCAATCCTCGCTTTATTCCTTTTTCTTAGACCTTACTGCTGACCTCTGGTACAATAGGAATGTAGTAATGGGAGTTGTCCTTGATCTTGACCTCAAAGATAGGGGAACTCTTTCAGCATCTCCCCAGCAAGTATGCTGGCAGGAGGCTTTTTTGTGGATACCCTTTATCAGAATGAAGAAGTTCCCTCTAGAGGCCAGGTGTAGTGGCTCAGGCCTGTAATCCCAGCACTTGTGGAGACTGAAGCAGGTAGATTGCCTGAGCTTACAAGTTCGAGACCAGCCTGAGCCAGAGTGAGACCCTGTCTCTAAAAAATACCCAAGCATTGTGGCAGGCACCTGTGAGGCGGAGGCAAGAGAATCTCTTAAGCCCAAGAGTTTGAAGTTGCTGCAGCACTCTACTGAGGGCGACAAAGTGAGACTCTGTTTCAAAAAAAAAAAAAAAGTTCAGCTCGGCGCCTGTGGCTCAACGGGCTAAGGCACCAGCCATGTACACCTGAGCTGGCGGGTTCGAATCCAGCCTGGGCCCGCCAAACAACAATGACGGCTACAACCAAAAAATGGCCAGGCGTTGTGGTGGGTGCCTGTAGTCCCAGCTACTTGGGATGCGGAGGCAGGAGACTTGCTTGAGCCCAGGAGTTTGAGGTTGCTGTGAGCTGTCATGCCATAGTGCTCTATCCAGGGTGACAGCTTGAGGCTCTGTCTCAAAAAAAAAAAAAAAAAGTTCCAGCTCGGCAACTGTAGCTCAGCAGCTAGGGTGCCGGCCACATACACCGGGGCTGGTGGGTTTGAACCCAGCCTGGCCTGCCAAACAATGGCAACTACAACAAAAAAAAAGCCAGGCATTGTGGCGGGTGCCTATAGTCCCAGCTACTTGGAAGACTGAGGCAAGAGAATTGCTTAAGCCTAAGAGTTTGAGGTTGCTGTGAGCTGTGATGCCATGGCACTCTACCAAAGGGAACACAGTGAGACTCTGTCTCAAAAAATAAAGTTCCCTTTATTCCGTGTTGACTAAGTGTTTGGACCACAGATGGTATTGATTTTCATAAAATGTTTCTCCATCTTTTAAATTATCTTGTGATTTATGGTCTTTAATCTTCTGTAATGTGCTAACTCATGTTAATGTAGCTTCTAAATGTTAAACCTAACTAAGATTTGTGAGTGAAGTCCAACAGGCTCATGATTTAAATTATACTTTCAATATCTGGCTGGATTCATGTTGCTAACATCTTGTTTAGACTTTCGCATTCATGTTCAAAAATGAGGGTCTGGGTGCAGTGGCTCATGCCTATAATCCTAGCACCCTGGTAAGCCAAGGCAGGTGGATTGCTTGAGCTCACAAGTTCAAGGCCAGCTTGAACAAAAAGCGAGACCCCATCTTTACTAAAAATAGAAAAACTGAGGCAAGGGGATTGCTTGAGCCCAAGTTTGAGGTTGCTGTGACCTATGATGCCATGGCAGTCTACCCAGGATGACAGTTTGAGATTGTCACAAAAAAAAAAAAAAGAAAGAAAGAAAGAAAATAAATTATATTGTCTTCTTTGGGGTTTTTTAGTTTGGTTGTTTGTTTGTTTTTTGAGACATAGTCTCACTTTGTCCCTCTCACTGGAATGCTGTGGTGTCATAGCTTACAACAACCTCAAACTCTTGGGCTCAAACGATTCTCTTGCCTCAGCCTTCCAAGTAGCTGCCTGCTATAACACCTGGCTATTTTTAGAGACCAGGTCTCGTTCTGGCTCAGGCTGGTCTTGAATCTGTGAGCTCAAACAATCCACCCTCCTTGGCCTCCTAGAGTGCTAGGATTACAGGTGTGAGCCACCACACCCTGCCTTAGATTGACTTTTAACGTCTCTTTTTTATGGTGGGCTTTTGCATCATGAAATAAGTTCGAGTGTGATCTTTTTTTTGTTCTCAGGAAAACTTGATATAAGATTATCAAGTTCCTTGACAGGTTGATTGAAACCATCTGTAATGGCATCTGGGCCTTCAGTTTGGGTTTTTGAGTCTTGTTTTAAGGAATGATTTTTGACTTACTGATTTAGTTTCTTTAATGGTTTCTTTTAGATTTTCTGGGGTGGTGTTTTTTTTTTTTTTGGATTTTGCTCAATTTTTCTAGAAATTTTTCCATGTCATCTCAATTTTTTCTTATTTCTTTTCTTTTTTTTCCTTGAGACAGGCTCACTCTGTTGCTCAAGCTAGAATGCTGAAATGTCAGCCTAGCTCAGAGCAACCTCAAACTCCTGGGTTCATGTGATCCTCCTGCCTCAGCCTACTGAGTAGGTGGGACTATTTTTAGGAGAGACAGGGTCTTGGTCTTGCTCAGGCTGATCTCAGACTGCCAAGCTCAAATAATCCTCCTGCCTTATCCTCCCAAACTGCTAGGATTACAGGCATGAGCTACTATACCAAGCCTCAATTTTGTTATGTGTGAGTCAGGGTATACCAAGTCCTCAATTTTGCTAGGATTTCAGGCATGAGCTGCTATACCAAGTCCTCAATTTTGTTATGGTGAGCTAGATAGCATTCATTGTACCCACTAAGTAAGTTTTTGCCCATCCCTTCCTCCCCATATCCCCATATCCCCATTAGGCTTTCTTCTTATTCAAAATATGTTTCTTAATTTCAGTGTGTGACACATCTTGTACTCTCAATGAATCCCCAATTAAAAAAAAAAAAAAATTCCTGGGCGGCTCCTGTGGCTCAGCAAGTAAGGCGCCGGCCCCATATACCGAAGGTGGCGGGTTCAAGCCCGGCCTCGGCCGAACTGCAAAACAAAAAAAAAAATAGCCGGGCGCTGTGGCGGGCGCCTGTACTCCCAGCTACTCGGGAGGCTGAGGCAAGAGAATCGCTTAAGCCCAAGAGCTGGAGGTTGCTGTGAGCAGTGTGACGCCACGGCACTCTACCCAGGGCGATAAAG